>JAQGBY010004322.1:0-16876 GCA_034698785.1 Mycogona germanica | reverse complement strand
CTTTATTTTATCTTATTTCAATCTCTGATATTAATTTTTCCTCTATTCACTTACTGGCGCTCAAAACGGTAATAAAATGTTGAGATGGTGTAACGTCTGCTTGAGAAAGCTGGGCGAATATTTTTATTGGTGAACATGCTGGGAGTTGAGTTTCGAAACACAGCATTTGTTTCAGCTGTTGAGCCAAAGCCTCGGTGTCATCTGTCAAAAAATATCAACTTGTTTGTGGTACCAAATTTTAATTGCTCGACATAAGCATTCTTAATACTTGAAAAATAAAATCTATTTAGTCACCCACTTACTTACCAGGTTTTAAATAAAGTAATTTTTGGTCGGCGATGTGTGCAAGTATTCTGCAGGCGTTGAATTTATTTTCCAAATTCTTTTCAGAAATTTTCATTGCACTGATTTGGTAAAAAAATGTTATGCACGGAAAATGTTTTAAACCAAGTTAATGATTATGTGAATCAACTTTCATAGTCTAAGATAAAATATATTTGTTTAAACCGTAAATAATGTATATTAGATCGCATGCATTCTATTTTAAATTTTTGATTGCTTAATTGGTTTACCTCAAAATTGTCGACCCAAAATGGACAATTGCTTCCTTATTAGCGTCTCGCTGCAATTAAAACATTTTTTGATTACTGCATTCGTTGGCGCGCAAATAACAATATATCTTTATATCTCTAGAAAATAGTCCAACCTTTTGCAACAGCAGCATACATGTCAGCAAAAGAGTCTCTTTGCAGGTCTGCAGATCATCCGCGTGAATTGCCTCGTTGGGCCAACTCGCACGAAGGATGTGTGAACACAAAACTTTGACAGCAGTCGATGAAGTTTCGTTGCAAAGTGTGGCAGTCAAGGCAATCGTCACCTCTTCGGTTAAGCTTAATATAAATCAATAACATAATAATTAATAAACAAGTAGTCTCATTATTTTTTATAGTAATTAATGTAATACCATTAGCATGATTATCTGCTATGCAAAAAATACCATTGATCCGAATTCAGCTGTATAATGACGTGAAGAACGTTTAGAGAGTCGATATCATCTGTACATTTCATGAAGTGGTCGAGGAACTCTTGTAGTTTCACTGCGTTATAGTTTCTGTAATGAAAACCCCTCATTGACCTTAATTTAAATTTAGATTAGATGTTAATGAAGAAGCTTTGGGCAGACTAGCCATGCACGGGCAGCCTGTTGGCGGGATTTGAAGCTGGATAGGGACGGGGTATGAACTAAGTCTTGGGGGAGGCAATTCCAATTGGTAACACTTCTGGGGAAGAAAGAGAATCGACTCCAGTTGCTCTTTTCCATCGAACGCCACCTCACCACACTTGCCCCCTCCAACTTCTTTACTCCGGCCAAGACAAGGAAGAGGTCACTCCCTCAAACTCGAATCAATTTATGCCAAAAGCGACAACGCAAAATTCTCCTTCTTCCCTAGAAGTATTAACGACTGGAACAGCCTCCCCCAGGAACTAATGCAATCTCCCTCCCTCTCCACCTTTAAATCCTGGCAGCGGTCTGTACGCGTATGGCCAGCCTGTTTCAAACTTCACTAAACCCTTACAGTCGCCATAATGCCACGGCGCGGCGATAAATCTAATCAACCTAAATCTAGTCAACCGCCCTACAGGCGTTACGTCCCCCTCATGGTGCTTAGGCACTGTGCGAGGGGGAACGACCAGTACCCCGGGATCGAAATTTTCGAGCCCGCGCCGGGAATCGAACCCGGGACCGCCGAAACCACAGTCGGTCGCTAAACCAACTGGGCTACGACGAGTCGTACAAACTATATAACTCTGATTCGTTTGAAATGTTCCAAAATGTAAATGATATTATGACATGTGAAGATTGGTCGTATCTTACGAGGTCATTTGGGCAAAATTGGATAGCATTTGTCTACGAGCAGTGTGATTTGCTCTTCATAACAATGATTTGAAAACGCTACCATAGAAAAATACCAACCTAACATTGTAAACAAGATTTGGCAAAGGTAGACCTGACCAGCTTGATATAATTTTCTTACACGCCATTATGCGCTGTGCGGAACAAACAGCTGATCATGCCGCGGCCATGATAAAATAAATGTTTTGCAGACGATTATTGACTCGTCTGCTAATCCCTGCCGGTCGAAATGTCTTTGAGATGGGACTCGTTCATATTTTAATCTTTATTTCTAAGTAGTGTTGGGGCAATCTCGAATGCACTATCTGAAATGACCATGGTTCATATGTCGAAGGTTTTCAAAAAGCCAGAGGGATCTCAAAGTGTTTGATCCTCTGATACAAGTGTACAATTTGACTGGGCGCGTTAAACTTCGAACACTACTAGAACTTCTTGCACGCGAAAGAACGGAGTTGTCCGGGGTTTCCAATTGTTCTACGCGCACCTGACCGAAGTACGCGCACGGCGAACGAACCTCCCGTTATGTTACTCTTGCAGACCCCGTATCAACAAAAAGGCGGACCGAAGATCTGCCATCTTGAAATTTGTTGTAGTTGCGGAAAAAAGCTTTGCTTGTCGAACGATTAATGTTGTTATAAATATCCACATCGTAATCTAGTCTGTAGTTAAGAGCGGTTTTGGAAGTTCACGCGTTCTTGGTGGTGTCAAATAAGTTTGTGGATTACATTTTGGACGTTGATGACTTGGCAAGGTAATAACGGTTCACAAGGAACAAGGCGGTCCTTGGCTTAGGCCTAACTGCGAAACAGGTGAGGTTTTCTCTTGTCGTTGTTATGCTTGATTGGGTTTGGTTTCGGGTATTTTTGAACAAGTTTCATGGTGGAACCAAAAGAATAATGTGTGTTGTATACATGGGACTCGTAAGCTGACCCTTACACGATAAATAAACAGTGAAATTATGAAACTTCTACCGGGCATAGCGATTATGTAATTAGTGGGGGACAATTTAATGTTGGCCAGGGAAACACCGACATAGAAACGCACAAGGCATGAAATGCTCTTAACCGTAACATTTGATACTCTAGGTGGGCTGGATTACGTGAATATATGTAGACATAGGTTATGCCTAAAAAATTTGGTTTGTTGACCTGAAGCTGCATAAAAATAAATTGTCCCCTCACGTACAAAGGAAGTGTGATTTTATTCGTGTGGTTTCAATAATTCCTGGCTAATACGGTCTCAACATTATCTGTGTTGAAGAAATTGTGAAATTCGGTGTGTAGGCCTATTGAGATTGCACAATCGGAAATTTGTTGGAGCTCACGTTCTTGTATCCACTACACTAAATTATCTTTCTTCCCAGAAGCGTTACCGAATGGAACTGCCTTCCCCAAGACTTAGTTTCAAATCTCGCCCAAAGCCTCATTAGCATCCCCTCCCCTCACCTACGGAAATTGGCATAATCTAATATAATCGGCGATCATCTAATCTAAATCCTGAGTGCCTTCAGAAGGAATATATGCGTAATTGTCACATGACAAGCCACTTGTTTTTATTTTATTGGTAGCCTTGACAAATTGCCTTGACGTGTTAAGGAGGATGTAGTCCAAAGTAAACAAAAGATAATCGCTCGCAGAGATTGCACTCCTAGTTTTTTTTTTAAAGAGCAAACAATGTCTTTGAACTTAAATACGCTTCTAAAAATATTTCCCCCTGTTAGAATAAAAAGGCCTACCTACAAAGAAGTGTAATGACATTGCCAACAATAAAACTGCAATATTGAATTTGTAGCCAAATACAAACTACAAAAGTATGTCATCATTGTCTTTTTAGCGGGACTTTGGAACTTTTGACGATTTTCAGGAATGGGGGAGTGGTGTCTGTCCCAATTTTTATTGTCGGTGCATTGCGCAATAACAGACAACATGAAACGCCAGCTTCGTTGTATGATTATAACATGTTGCTAACAAATTGTGTCCTTTATATTTTCAGAGCAAATTTTATCCCACTCGTGCGGATCTAGACCGGCCTACAATACTTACTAATTGACCCCCCCCAACAAGTAGCTTCGCGGTGGCTGCGGGCTGTGGTTAGAGGTAGACGAATGTAGTCGTGCCTCTTTGGGAGACCGGCCCCCACCAACGTCCCAGTCATGTCGGTCCACTACAAGTTCAAGAGTAGTCTGGACTACGACACGGTCACCTTCGACGGACTGCACATCTCGGTGGGCGACCTAAAAAAGTCCATTCTGCAACAGAAGAAGATCGGCAAGGGGTTTGACTTCGACCTCCAAATAACCAATGCGCAGACCAAGGAAGGTGAGTAATCGACCTTAGTTTAATTCAGAACGCCCGAACAAAACCTGTGGAAAATCCCTATTATATTAATGGTCCACATCATTTTTTACTCTTTTGTCTTCTGGTTGCAATTTTCCAAACGAATTTGTGGTAAGTCTCGCTGAATCGTTTGTTGTGTGGTCTATTTCAGTTTACGTGGAAGACGGCACCTTGATTCCCAAGAATGCGTCGGTCATCGTGTCAAGAGTTCCAAATTCTCTCGCTTCAAAAAAGTCGTGGTAAGTAACTTAGAGTTTATTTGCTATTTTACAGGGCGAAAATAAGACTACGTGCATTACCCGATTAAAAGAACCCAATAACTCAGTCTAGATTCGCCCATTTTCATCATTTAGAGAAACGTCAACTTTACACAGAGATAATTTGGAGAGACTTAGAAACTCAGTTTTCATTTCTAATGTAATTAATTCGTTTATTATTTCTAGGGAAAGGAACGATACGGCTAATCAACTTGCGGCGGTTGGCGTATGTAGAACGATGCTTTATCTGCTCTATTTGAATTATTTAAGACCAGACCACGAGTTACGGTGTCTCGGTCGGACAGATCTGGCCCTATGCCGTATACCAGTGCACATTGGTGGCGTCTCATGCAGTGTATGAATGCTTAGATTAGTCCTAGCGGCTAGGGAGTGATTTGCCCACTTTTGTTGGGGGGGACGCAGTTATTCGGTGATGAATTTTGTGTGTTTTGTGATCGTCTGTGTGTAAATGGGATGCCGTTGGCCCTGTGTACGGTTTTAATATTCGCTAGGCGAATTGGTATCTAGAAGATATTGTGCATTTTATAAATGCAAATTAATAGTTGAGATTTAGTGACTTAAAAGTCTAGTTTTATTTCGCATTCGTCTTGCCCAAGACTGATTTGTAAGTGTGATGCTGTTTCAAATCTGGATCGGTTGGAGTTTTATTAGGGTTATAATCTTAGTCATAATTTTTAATTCTATTCAGATTTTGTGTTTGTTTTTTCATTGAAAGTTTTCAGTCGAGATTTTCTGTTTTATGGTTTATCGAGACACTGGCCTTCTATTACATTGCTTGTTGCCATTATTGGTATGAAATTTGCGTAATTCGTTTATGAAATACTTTCCATGTAACTAATGTTGGCCCGTGTCTTGGAAGCCAACCTCCAAGCCACATCTTCTATCTTAATTTATCACTGATATTCGTTCTGTGTTCTACTCATAAATGCATTTTTTTTTATCTACACTGCTTCCACAAACTGCTATAAAGATACATTAGATAATGGGTTATCTGGTACGCAATTGAGGATGATCAAAACTATTAATGATCCTCATGACATTCGTCATTCACATTCGTCAATGAAAATTAATTTATTTTTTTCTAGTTTTCAACGGAGGTTTGATTAAATTGTAAATTATGAAATCCAAAGTATCCTGAGAATATAACCGCGGATTAGGAAAAATTTCGAAATGCCAGTCAAATTTATTTCAAATAACTTGTATTTCGTATCGATCATGTTGCCATTTGAATTTGGCGGCAGAATTCGCTGAGTGTGTTTGTTTTTAAACTTAGTCCCGTCATGTGGATGGCCAAGAGTATTGCGGTGTCTGAATTTGCGGAGCAATATTGTGCATTGCAGACGGGAATTTTAATTTTCCGCAGCACAGCGCTTACTTTGAATCTAAACCATTTTCCGTATATTTTTTCAACATTATGCTCTTGTCCCCTTTCTTCATATTGTTGACACTAGATTAGCAACCGATCAAGTTAAGACGGCTTAAGAGCGTAGTTATTGGTGAATTATTTTAAAAGCTATGACTAGATACTCGGTGTACATGTTTGATTTGATTGCTTAGCTTCCAAAACTCCGCTATCTTAACATGTTTTATGGTTTCGTGAGAGAAGAGTCTTGACAATGTTCTAGTTTTCCTACTTAACATGATTTATTTCAGACAACATACAAGTGGCGCTCCTATATCTTAAGTGTTGTGTGTGATTACGGTAAATAGTTTTAGTTCAGCGCTGTCTCTAGTTTCCACGTTTACGTTGATCAAATGAATGACTGTTTATATTTCGATTGCCTCTATTGGGTTTCGTTTCGTGAATGGAACTGACAGGTGGCTAGCAAAAAGTGCGCCGCTTGGTGGTTCAGGTTTGTCTGTCCCGTAACTTGTACGGGGAATCTATCTGGTCGGTTCCCGGCCACCATGGAATCTCGCTCATCGTCGCTGGAAATGTCGTCGCTGTCGCCGAATGTTCACCAGTGTTTACCGCGAATTGCCCATCTCGGTCAGGTGTGGCCTCCATCTTCGAGTGATACGCCGCCCTCAAACGTTACGGCCGGTTAAATTGACAATTCGCGTTCAGCGTTATCACAGCTGCTACCTTACGCGTTTCGTCTCAATGACGAGAACAATTTGACTTTTCTTGCTGAGAGCAATCTTGACACATGCCTCAGATTCGCGAGCTGTGAACGACGACGACCACCAAAATATTAAAAAAAAACACTCATGAACAACAAACCAAACGACAAAGTGATTCGACCTTCTGCTGCTGCTGCTGCCGCCCTTTTGCCATGTGCAAATACGCTCGTACTACGATGGTTGGTTTCGGTGGACGTTTTGCCTAGCCACCTGTCATGCTTATTCACGTGAAACTTGTTCTAAAAGGAAATAACAGCCACTAGTTTGAGTCGATGTGTCGCAGTTTCTTCAGATCAGTTGACGATTTTTGATACGTAAGCCAATTCTTTTAAAATTAAGATTGTGGATTGTGTTCACGTGAGAGTAGAATATACCTGAATAAAAGAATAAATAAATATAAATGTAATTTTAATGCTTGACAAGATCAATCAATTTTTATTAGTTTTATTTTGCTAATGTGCTTGCATTTTTAAAAATAATCGTTAGTACGATGTTGGTAAATATAAACCGGACGTGTTCAATGAGCTATGAATTGTTTGGGCCCACCTTCAAGACAGGTTAATTTACGTTTCTAAGATTGTTTGGAACGATCATTTCGAATAAAAATATACTGGCTGAATATATTTCAATTAGAATAACACTGCGATTGAACGTTATGCGGGAATCATAATTTATTATTGATTTTAACTTTCTTAGCGAATGAATGGCTCACTTCGTCGTCCACAAATGCGTAACGTCTCTACCACAGTTAAATTTTCTTCATGCTATGTAGTTTGGCGTCTACTAGGATGCAATGAAAAAAGCAGAACCCCGGATATTCTATGTTCGAGGGTAAATGTGTTGAACTACGATGTGTGACTACTGGTCATGTTTGTTGCCAACAAGGTCTACCCAATTACTCAATTTTCCCGCGGTTATCGTTGTTGTATATCCTTTTAGCGCTTTATATGCAAACAGTTAAAATTAGACAATGATTCCCTAAATAATTATGCCGCTCATTTTATTTTTATACTTCCATTGAGATTAGAGGATCTGATCTGCTGGTTAATTTTTCAGAATTATATATCGTGTTCATGTATGGCGCCTTGGTTTTGATCACCTGCTGTGTAGTATTCGTTCAAAATTCTGTCTGTGATAAATTGAATGGCTAACAGTATAAAATGAAACCGTTCCTATTTTGATTCCTATCCTGACTTCCTAACTTGCTAGTTGAGTAGTTAATGTGTTTGATAATAAATAAAAAAATTCGCCGAATCAGTTGTTCACTAGCTTTATATGTAACTTTTCTGTTTCAGCAACTTTAGAAGCAAATTTCTGAGCAAAAGTCAACTGAATATGTAGATGACATTTTCATTTGAATTTCACAATTTTATTGTTGTCGCTTCAATTTGTGGCCAATATCGTTTTCGAAATTCTTAGCGATATATATGGGAACGTTCTTTTTTTAAATTGTATGCATTCATTTAAAGTTTGGATAGCAACACTTTTTCTAATCTACATCAGCATGTTTTTTCATCACCCCGGGAGCTAATTTGTTTTCGGCGAAATTAGATATAGAAATTATTAGTTGTATTTGTTTGTGCCATTTACGTGATGGATTTGAATTCGCAGTTTTGAATAATGGAATCATTATTTTTTACGACTAACTCGCCTTATTTATTGTTAAAACCGCTTCATGATGGTTTTTTCTCATTAACTTTCTATGACTAATGCGTGTTGGACAAGCATTAGAGTTTCGAATGGTGAATCAATGGATGTCTTTTAATTTCGAAACCATTTTGTCGAAAGAAAGCTTGACACTTACAAGGCGTTGTATGTGCGGTGTCTTACCAATCTGCATTAAAGTCGACTTTCTGTCTATTCTTCCGAACTTTTTTATTTTGATTTGTTATGGACGAAGCCTCGGGTTTATCTCATCTGGACGCCGGGAAATTGCAAACTTAGTAAACTGCTTCTCAGCGAAAGTGAACTGACATCAGCGTGACTGACTAACGTCGTCTTATTTATTGGAGTCTAGATGCGTTGACATCTAGAGAAATGCGATGTTCATTTAATGAATTTTTCGTATCGTGAGCTTGTACTGGATTTGAAGAAACCACAAACATCACAAAATAAAAACCCCTATGTTAAAGCTTTTACTTTCTTTGTTTTTTCCCCATATTGAGACATAAGTATTTTCTTTCTTCCAAATTGTTGCTATCGCAAACTTAAAAATTCCTATCCCGTCATCAGCTTGATTCTGACAGAACATGTCATGCAAGTCACCTGATCTAAAGATTGTTGGCAGTCTTCAAGCAACCATCTCGAGAATTAAGTTCTGTAATAATTTTCATTTTGAAGCAAAAATTGTATCCCTGATTATAATTCACCCCAGAAGGGACAAGAATTGAGTTTTGTTTATTCACCTAAGGAGTTGGTGGGGTGTGACATTCGTGGTCATGTTTTTAGGACGACGTTGGTGGGTCAACAGTTGTTTGTGATTGTCCAAGAGTATTTTCGGCAAACACCACATTATGGTTTGAACGGCGTGAAGTTTCTGACTTAAAATGCTGTCGATTTGTAGTGCACTTCTGGAAGGTTGGTGATGTTGATCATTGGTTTTTTGTTCTATGCCCCCTTAGAATGACAGCTCAGATCCGTTTGATAAAGCGACGAAGGTAATTAGAAATTGATTTTTTTTGTTTGATCGGCGTTCACGTACGTAGTGATTTCTTCTTTTTGGTACCCCTATTTTTTTGCTCTTACCAATGTTTATCTTACATAATCTTAGGCAGCGGATTTGGTGTCCATGAACGTCTCTGAGAATGACAAAATCCTCGCCATGATGTCCCAGTCGACCCAAGATTACGACCCATCACGGTAATATTTAGATTAATTGACCATAGAATAATGGCGTTCATCAATTTTACCAAAACAAAAACCTCGTTTATGTTATTCGATAAAAATGATTTTTTTAAATTATCTCGGGTGTTTATTTTAGGTACTTCAAAATGAAAGGAATGACTGGTCCTTTGCCGTCGAACTACACTTGCTTCCGTTGCGGACGAGCCGGTCACTGGATTAAGAATTGTCCCACAAACAGCGTAAGCGGAGAGCCCGAACCCAACAAAGTAAATGTCTCGAAAAATTACTTTGCACGACAACCAATGATTCTTAGTGACATTCTATTCTCGATTTAGTTGACCACATATTTAAGGACGCCTAACCGACAGTTTCAGTGTTCGTACTTAGTACGAGTTCGGAAATTGTTGTGGTTTGTTCAGAAAATTGTTAAGTAATTTACACGCGCTGTTTTTTGTTCCTGGGAATAGTAACTGAATGAAAAGGTGTATTTGATTAGAAATGTTGGTTTTAATAAACCTGGGGTCATATTTACTGTTCATTTAAATAGAATATATAATTGGGTAATTTTTCTTTAAATCATTTATTTAGTTGTTGGTCCATAATTTCAATTGGTGAATTTGCATAGTAAATTATTCGGGAGAGTTGTAACATGTTATAACTCAAGCCATCTCGCACCTTTTCAGATTGACGTCAAACGCAGCACTGGAATTCCACGTAGCTTCATGGTGACCGTGGAAGGCCCCAAAGTTCCCGGTGCCCTTTTGACAAGTACAGGTCACTTTGCTGTTCCGATGATAGACCACGAGGCATACCGCGAAGGCAAAAAGGAGCGACCACCCTTTTCCAAAGAGATGTCACCGGAGAAGGAGCCCGCTATGGACATACCGGAGGAATTACAGTGTATGCTCTGTCGGGACTTGCTGTCGGACGCTGTTCTCATTCCATGCTGTGGCAATAGTTACTGTGACGAATGTAAGTGTGCCTCCTGATTTGTTGTGTTTGCTCGATGGGGGACTGCCATATTTTCTCTAATTAAACAAAATATTTACTAGGACTTTGGCACGTTACCACTTCTGATCATGTACATACTGTTTTTTTCTCTAGGCGTTAGACAGGTTCTCCTTGATTCTGATGACCATGAATGCCCTACCTGCCACGAGAAGGACATTTCTCCGGACACCCTCATTCCGATCCGGTGAGCTTATCTATTCAATTTTCGTGGAAAAAATAGACTTAACTGGTCTGGCATATTTATAGAGAACTATAATATCGTTGGTGCCATACCAACCGCATGCCTGGCAATGCAGAATATTTGTAGTTGTGATGCAAATATTGGTTCTCAAAACTAGAAATCAAAAATGCTATTTCGAAATAGCGGCAGTTTTCAAAATCAGATTGTCACCTGAAAGAAGCCTCCTTTATGTAATGCGTTTAGTAATTTATTTGATGTTTTGTCTGTACAGGCACTTGCGGAATTCGGTGTTAAAATTCAAGAACCAAACTGGTTACACCAAATCAAAAAAGAGGGTGCCACCGCCGGTCCCTAACTCGACGACCGAACCGGAGCCTGGTCCGTCCGTACAGCAGCAGTCTGAATCGCCGCAAGACGTAACAGTACCTGGCCCATCCGTACAGCAGCAGTCTGAATCGTCGCAAGAAGTAACAGTCTCGTTGCCTGATGAATCAAACACCTCTGCGGTCGTCAAGAGTCCACCGAGGTCGCCTCTCGTCGAGACGGTGGCGGTGGCGGTTGAAGAAGTTATTGCCGAAAACGAGCCATCACCACTTTCACAACCTGCCGACTCCAACAAGGGCGACGAGCCTGATGCGGCCTCTCCCAAACGAGTTTCACCGGAACCGGCTCCGGCCGAGTCCGCCGTTGCTCCACCGTCTTCTGATAAGGCGCCCGTCCGGTCAGAGTCTCCGAAGTTGGCAGCGAAACCGGCATCACCGATAGCCAGCGAAGTAACTATTGTGCCGTCATCCGCTGATCGGCGGTCTCCGGATCAATCCACCAAACCTCCTAACTCAGACACTACTAGAGCGCCACCTCCGGATGGTTCCAAGGAACCAGGTCGTGAAACGGCCAGGAATCAGAGCCGTGACCCGGTTAGGCACCAAGGTCGTGATGCACCCAGACACCAGGGTCGCGATCTGGCGAGGCATCAAGGCCACGACATGGTTAGACACCATGGGCATGATGTGGGCAGGTATCCTGACCTGAACCGACCACCGGGCCACGATTTGTCCAGACATCCGTTTCCGGACTTGACGCGACCACCTGGTCATGACCTAGGCAGATATCCGGTCCACGACATGAGCAGGCATCCTCCTGGTCATCTGCAGTACAACGCCGGCAACAATAGGGAGTCTGAGTCCGACAGTAGAGCGCCGTTCCGTCCGGATAACAGTCGGCGACCGGTGCTCCACTTCCCAGAAACTGACGACGATCGGAAATCGTAAGTGGAGATAGCTCACTTTTAGTAAATGTTTTAATTAATGATCAATTCATACGATATGACATTTTAGTCGACATATTCTCTATACTATGAGAAATCTGGAAAACTGATGTTGTTAATTGTATTTTATTCTTGTTTTAAAATTATGCACCCCTGTTAGTTGTGGACTTTGCTGTAGTTCATTTTAAAATTAACTTATGAAACTCACGACTCACGTTCATGTACAATTTTTTTAAAACTACTTCTGGTTTATTTGTTATTTTAGTATCTTAAGTTAATGTGAGAATTGATATTTTTTGCGTTTAAATATCTTTCATTGCTTACTTTGCCCAGATACACGGGACCTCCCCCAAGTCTTCTGGAACATCCGGGCACACCAGTGCGAGACGAGTACGGCATTGTGGAATTTCCGAGCGAGGGGGGGAGATATCCCAACAACTACAGGGATGACTACCAATACCATGATGACTATCCACCGAAGGAGGCGCCGCGTGCAGCGGAGACATTCACTATTCAGACCATCATGACTACTCGCGAATGGCAGCCTGTACGTAATTTTCTTTTATCCTAAAAATAGCTTTGGCCATGAATATTTTTAATTGAAGTATATGCAGTGCCTTTTTCAACTGAGGTCTGAAAAATGACGTCGAACTTATTGGAAATTGGGACAGCTATGAAAAATAGCTGTCCCAATTTCCAATACCATTGCCCTTGAAGCATGATAAATTTATTTGAAGACCATTGAATAATCTCATGGTTTCGTGTGTAACTTTTTAACAATTGTTTTAAGTGTCGCAACCGTAGTCTGTTAAAAATAAATACGACGTTGAGAAAGTGATTTTGTATTTAAATGAAATTATTTGTCTGTATCCATTATATATCGGGATCTGTTTTGGTTCTACCCAATCACTTAAACCCTAAAATATTTGTTTGGATTACTAATAAGCAGCGTGTATGAATAATCATTATATATCATATGATTTTTAGGAGGAAATGTCTCAAGGATCTTTTCAGCAGCCTCGACCCTCGGCCGCAGTCGACTCCAATGCACAGCAGCCCCAGCCCCTGCAGCATCAGACACAACACCAGCATCCGGTACAACACCCGCACCATCTTCCTCAACAGCAGCACCACATATCACGCGCCGACAACACGCAGACGAGTCACCTGATGCCGATCGATGTGTCAAATATTACCGGCACTCCCGTTCCCGTAGTATCGCAATCGCCGAGAGATGAACACACGCAGATTTCTATCGCCTATTCCTCTCGACCAAGGTACACTGTCACTAACCGATATTGTAACACCAGCTGCAATTTAAAATTCTGATTTAAATTTCTAATAATATGCGGTCTTTGTCGATATTTTCGCTGTTCTAAATTGTAGATATTCTCTTTTACATTATAATTCACCAAAACATTTATGACATGAAAATTGTATGGTTTCGGAATATTCTAGGATATAAAGTATAATATATGTTGTTGAAAACGCTAACAAATCAATCGGGACTATATTGCAGCCTTTCGCTTCGATTATGAAAGTAGATGTTGCCTCTCCAGTTTGGGATATAATTGCTTAATTATCCAATTTGTGTAATAGAAATAACTAACATTTTTCCAAACTTTTCAATCGAAAATAGTATTTTCAAATTTAAAAAAGAAAATGTTTCATTTGAGCTCTCGTTTTTTATTTAACCAGTGGTACTCATCCAGTAACTGGGGCGCCACCTGGCACATATAGTGCCGTGCTCCCGCTCAGCGGCAAACCGCCCACCACGGCCGCCCCACCACACCTGATGAGCATGCCCACGTCTGGCTTCCCCCACGACGTGCGCCACCCGCCGCCCCATGTCGTCCCGGCCCACTTCCACGGGCCGCCACCCACGCTCAACGCACCCGTCCTGCGTCGACCACCCATGCTTCCGCCTCCTGGACCAAACCCGTTAGGTGCCGTTCCTGGCCAGCCGCTGCCGCCTGGCATTAGACCGCCGGTGGTACCGCCTCCGCCGATCACCTCCGTCCACTCTCTGCCACCACCTCCCGGCGATCCCTACCATCAGCTTCATCCGCACCCACCCGGGCCGAATCAGTTTCCACCTCATTCTGATACGGCATACCTTTATGGGTCGCGCGGCTATGGTGAGAGGTAAGTTCTAACTGGATTTGAGCTCATTTCATTCATTCAATTAATCTGTCTTTGAGAGTCACGAAAAAAAATAAAACTACTAGTTAAATAAATGTACGGTCAAATAGTTCTCCATTTAAATTCCTGTATAAAATCTGACATTTTGGGAAAATTTACATTTTTTTTTGTGATCATTGACTTCTGGTGTGAAAAACATTTTCACAATGTCCAAACATTGTGATTAGATTAACATAAATATTAATAGAAGAATTTCAAATCAATATGAACTTATCATGCTTCTGGTTATTATTTGACAAACCCATTGATGAATTTCGAAATTTAATATCTATCGAATGAGGTTGGAATTAGAAGTCAATTATTTTGCTCTGGCTAAAGCAAATTTCTCTATAAACTAGACATATATGCTGTAATCATTCACATTTTCGTGTTTTCTTCTATTTCATTCAGACCCAGCAGAGACCCACTGGACGCCTTCGCCCGAGAACTGTTTGAATACCAGCGCGAAGGTCGCCGCGCGCGCCGTCGCTCCTCGTCCAGCTCTCGCTCTAACTCCTCACGCTCACGTTCCTACAGCAGCCGTAGTCGATCCAACTCTTCACGTTCCTATAGTCGCAGTCGCAGCCGCTCCAAGTCTTACAGCCGATCAAGATCCAGGTCGCAATTTTCAAGGCGGTCCATCTCGCGTTCCCGTTCACCTCGATCCCGCTCGCCACGAAGCCGGTCACCCAAGCACTCTGCGCACAAGCGGAGCCCTTCGCCACACAAGCGACGCCCCGCCGTGACGCCGCCCCCGTTGATGGCTCGACGGCACACCGACTTCCTTCCCAGCTCGGGAGCCTACTACGGCGGCAACAGCATGTACCGCAGTGGTGCAACCGTGCCACCTCCACCCGGTGTTCCTCCGGCCAACTCTGCTTACGAGACACAGCGTGGTCGCTACGATAACCGCTACGACGTCTACCATCAGTACGAGCACCACGCCGGAGGGGATGCCCAGGCTACTGCCGCCGCCCACCACTATGATATGCGCGATCCGCGGTACAATCGGGGCGGCTCTAGCAGCGGAAACTACATGCGCTATGACGATTACTATCGTGGCGGCGGTGCGCAGCACCAGAGGCACATGCCACACCACGCGTCCCGCACGTGGGAGTCATCGACGTCCTCTACACAGCCGACCAACCTAATGGCTATCCGGGCCAGGCCGCATCGGGACATTGGACGACGCGGCGGCCGAGGTGGCAGCCTGTTGGGAAGTGAACCAGGCATGATGAAGCCTCAGATTCCCGGCATGGACAAGCCACCGTTGATGTCGTCATCGCGCGAACGCATACCAGGACGTGGTCAGGACTACGGAGGTCCTAATCGGGAATATATGGGGTCCAGTCGTGGCAACCAGAACTATATGGGACCGAGTCGTGGTGGGGGCAATGACCAGGCCTATGGTGGTGGTCCGCACCGCAACCAAGAGTATGGCACCCACCGCAGTCAAGAGTATGGTTCGCATCGGGGTCAGGAGTATGGAAATCCGAGCCGAAGTCAGGAGTACGTGGGTCGCGGGTCCGAGTATGGCTCGTCCAGTCGTGGGCATCACGAGTTTGGCGACGCGGCTGTTGCCTCTTCGGCTTTGCGAAATGTGGAATATAGTCGCAGTCACGATTATGGGGGCAGCAGCGAGCAACGAGGCAGCGGTTCGTCGAGCCGAAACCAGGACTATGGTAGTTCCAGTCGTAGTGGTGACTACATTTCCAGTAGTCGTGGTGGTCCGGAGAAAACCCAGAAGCCCAGCCACCGCGATGAAATCAATGGTGGCACAGAGCGCCGCGAAAAGGATTTGTCCACCAAGGAAATCTCGAAAGATTCGAGAACTGCCAGTAAGGAGGCGAGGAGCTCGCGTAACAAAAGAAGTGGCAAACTGGACGAGGAACCGCGCTCCTCGGTCGGTATTACCACAACTACCGGCTCAAAGACATCCGGCCCCAGCTCCTCCAAACAGGAGAAGGTATCCCGTTCGTCCTCCGTCGAGAAATCTCGCAGCAAGAAGCACAAATCCCACCATGTGAAGGAGGAGCCGACCTCCAAGAAGTTGAAGACCAGCAAGCGGAGTGGCGGCGAATCTGAGGGTACCGCGCTACCGGCTACCAACTCGTCGGAGGCAGACACCCGCGGTTCCTCGTCCAAGAAGTCTGCTCGCAAGAAGAGGAAACGTTCAAAGGATGATGATGGTGCCAGCAGTGACGTCGCCGCACCTGGCAAGTCCCGCTCGTCGCCCAAAGCCAGTCGCCGGCAAAAAGGCGTTGACGTCAATCCGTCGAAGGAGGAGAAGCGGTCAGCATCCAAGGAGGAGAAGACCACTACGGCGAGCGAGCGACATGGTGTTCGCAATGCAGTCGTCAAAGAGACGTCCGGCACGGAATCAGCTACAGCGAGAGAGGCGCTCGTCGAGACAGAAACATCACCGACCGCCGTTGCTGAAGCCGACGATGTGCCTGTTGATCACGACGAGAGTGGGACGCCAGAAGGTGGGGAGGTTGACGACTCCAAGGTCGAACCAGACGAGGAGTACCACTCGACAAACAGGTATGGAGATCATTCAATTATAATTTCGTTTTATGTGTTTATGTTTTGTCCCACTCATGGGCTCTTATTTAATAATAAATTGATATGTTTCATAAACTGGACGAGAAGCATGAATTCAAGAATTACTCACTTGAAATTATGTTTATTCAAAAAGCAACTCAAAAATACGTTACCGCTAAATAGACACGAATTAAG
>JAQGBY010004321.1:0-16879 GCA_034698785.1 Mycogona germanica | reverse complement strand
CTCGTGAAATCGACGACGTCATGCTTTTGATATGGAGACGCCATTTTTTAAGTTTGAAGCGAAAGGGAGATTATCCAAAATTTGGTAAAGGTTTTTATTATGTTTTATGGAAAATCGAGATCCGTCGCTCCGTCGATACCGAATTATGGTGGTGTAGCCATCCGGATAATCCTGAGATATCCTGAGATAGTCTCCGGACACGAAAATCGAAATCTCTGTTTTATAATAAAGGATTTACTATCTCGCCATTTGACAGCTGCTGGAACTAGCGTCTGACAATTCCATACTCTCAATCAATTATTGTGGTTTCGAAATGCATGTACCTACCTGGCCAAACAAGAGATTTTGCGCACAACCTATAATCGCTAGCCATGACGTGACAGTGGTCAACAGTGAGCATGCGCGACTGCGCAGTTGGAGATGGCGTTCAGTCCGGCGAGGTGAAAAGTTAATTGTGGCCAATAGGTGCGGCCTGACCAATATTAGCCTTGGCCCAACTCGTTTATAGCTAAACGACCTCAGCCATCCTATGAACATAGACACTGTATATTGCAATACACATGTCCAACTGCAGTATATATTGCACACGAAAACGTAGCAGCTTGCCAGCGGAGCGAATTATGTGATGATGGAGCGCGCGAATTAAAAGCGTGGCGCAATCGACTTTTTTTTGGCGCCCATAAGGGTATATCTGATGACCGCCTTCATCTCAAGAAGAGCGATATCTCTCGCCCTCCTTCTTTCCCTCCTCACCTTCTCTCGTTAACATTTTGTACGCCGCGATCCTAATTAGATACTGGGCGGCGCAAAACCACCAGATAGCTGTCCGTAAGGTGCACGCCTCACCCCGGGATTGACTGATCGGTCACACTGTGCACGTCCATCATTCGGGCTCGGAATCCCACATCCCACATGCACAGACTGGACAGTCAGTCCAGGGGCTCGCTCTGATGCAAACCCACGACGTACTGAGAGAGAGAGAGAGGGTCGGTCGACGATTCTCTCTTTCAGGAGGCTAACGGCAATGAGCCTGTCGAAAGCTTTCTTTTGCTTCGCCACGCATTGGGTTGGCAGCAGGATCGCTTTCGGGCTGCGGGAAACTTTATTGAAGGAGTCGTAGACAGGAGGAATCGTGATGGCCACGTTAGTATTCATATTACCGTGTTGCTGCCACCTTAGTTTTTCCATATCAAATGAACAGACAAGCATGGAAAACTGATTTTTGACTCTTTACCTTGTTGGCGCCCCTTTCATTTTTCATTTCTAAAAAGCTGGGCGGTGCCGCAGTGGTTATATTATTTCTGAAAAATATTCTTAGAAAATATGCTTTTCAACTTTTACTCTTTTACGCGAGAGTTTCTTCGAAGCAAAGTGTTGTGGTCTATTCCTATTGACTCCAGGTGACATTGTCACATCCCATTGATGTGTGGGCATTTTTTTTTAGAGCAATCTGATACTGTAGTTTAGTCAGTAGTTTTGAGTGAGCAAGAGGATTTGGTTGCCCATCTGACAGACTGAAAACAACAAATAAAAAATATTTATATCGTTTCTAGTGAGTAGCGGGCAACTGGGAGAACGAACACCGGGGAAGATCACGCTTGCAGACTTTCACTTTTGTCGACCGGAAATAGGAGCGCTGCGGTAAATTGGCCGGAAACAGAAAGCGGAGCGCGAAATTTACGGCAAGCGCTTCAATCTGCCGCCGCCGAGTAAATGGCGCTGGCGTCAAACGAGGCGTGGCCTTTCGCTAACGCCAGCTAACCCCTTAACGTGGCACCACCACCATCACCACCACCACCTCCCCACATTACAGTACACTATATGTGCAACCGGGGGAAGTGATATTGTTTCCCCATCACTGTAGTCGCTGCACTACACGTTTCTGTACCCCTCGGTGCCTAGGCATTATGCGAGGGTCTTTTTTGTTGGGGTTTTGGGGTTTAGAGGCGCGCTCTACGCTAATATCACAAACGAATTGTCTCAACTTACAGCAATCTTTATTTTCATTAGAGTTCGAATGATTTCGTTTTCATTATGACGTGATTGTGATGGAAGTGACGGGGGGAGGCGAGGATTGAGGTTGCTGATGTGCTTCATACGCCAAAAATACATGCACAAGTAATATTTGGATATTGGATCTGCCAAAGTACAGTATCTGGCCACGTAAATTACAATAACAATAACATTCGATTGACACCCATTTTTTCAAATGATCTATCGTGACGTTTACTGAAACTCGGACGTGGTAATTGGTTTGGAAGCCGCTGTTGGTATTTTTCATTTAGATTGATAATGAAATCAAGTTGTCTCGGTGCGCAGACGTGGCTCCATTGGCTAGAGCCGACCGATCCTGACCGTGATCGATGAAATGTGAATCGCGTCCAAACCTCTCTTCTTTTCCACCCATCGACCTTTGTCAGCTGGCGACGATTGCAATCGATCCTCGTTTGTAATCGGATTTAAAAAGCACCCTGTTGTCTACCTGCGACACAAAAGGAGCTCAAAAAGTTAGGACCAAGTCCATGCGGAAGCCGAAGATGAGATTAGCGGTGAAGCTTACCCCAGGCTTAAGAGCTCAACGGACAATTCCGAAGCAAATACTCCAAAAGGAGGTGTTTTTGCGGCGTTTCGGGACAAGGCACACGAGAATTGATTTGAGCCAGCCATCCTTTCACCTCGGTTCGATGTTGACTCGGGCGAGTGACGGCCTTCAATTTACATCCCCCCCATTCCTTGGATGCCAAGTCTCCGTCACAACTTCCTCAGCTCGCCTTGTCCCACCTGTCATCTTACGTGCACGTCTTAATTGACCCTCCTGTCTCGCGACCGCTCAGGTGTACCCAGACTCACCCTCCCCAATGTGCGAGTTTCCTTTCTCCAGTTGCGATTCCCGACGCCCCACCTTTCTCAGATTAGTCCACCCATTTCCAAAAAAAGTCCCTTGGACCAGGGTCTGATTATGCCTAAAGCCAACTCGGTTTTGTCAAACTTTCGATGAGATTCGTGCAGCTTCAGACACATGTGCCTTGAAACTCAAGTATCAATTATCTGACTGAGTTTAATTTAGAGGAATAACCGATTGTTGTTTCTAGGTTGATCAAGTCGGTGAGGGATTGAAAATTCTGAAAATTCTTGACTTCCTGCCGCCAGTGGTGGCCTGGTCGAGACAGTGACGCAGACCACCTAATGACGAAGCCACACTTGGCTCTTTGATTGGGTTGAATTAATCAAGCCCATTCGAAAGTCTTTTGGGACGACTGTGGCTGCGACCGAGTTTCTTGTCGGAAGACGACTCCTATACTACGGATAAGACGCAGAGGGCTCTCTGTATATTCCGTAGCTGTCGCTCACTCGAGACTCGTGTGCATGCTCCGACGAACTTCTGATGGCCGCTACTGTCACACCTTCCACCCCCTTCCCCTCGATCCCACCCATTGCTACCCACCGGAACAAAGAATATCTGTGGTGACGGGAGAGTCCCAGAGTCTTTTGTGGTGCCATAGGTCGACGTAGAGGCCGCTCCTGTGCCCGGGAACTTTGTGTTCTGACGGTAGAGAGATTCTCTCCTGACTGTGCACATGTTGCAGCGACGTTTTTAACCCCCGACTCTTCCAGCCCTCGATTGGCCATGCATGCACTCAACGCGCACCTCCGATAATATAATTTCGAGTGCACTTTCACACAATTCCGTTGTGATTGTGTTCGCCAAGTACATGCTTACATGTTGTTGCCTTTTTTAGTGCCGTTCCGAAATCAGCAACCGCTGTCAGCATCAGGATAGTTGCTGTCGGTTACACCCCTCTCCTAAATGTGTCATTCGCCATTCATGTCCTGGAATTCAAATCCACCTCTCTGGTCAGGACACAGTATGGCCAGAAACGTGGTTTCCGTTTGTCTGCTCGACTGAACGATTTGTGAATCAGTCTGCCTTTCCAACACACCTTTCAGCTAAATCCCCAAGCTCTAATAAATGCATATCTGCGCTCTAGATTAATTTTGAAGGGTTCAGAATCTTTTCTATAAGCATTGAATTATTTCCAAAGATAATTTCTGATTATAGGGTAATTTGGAAGCATGTTAAATGATTGCGAGTCCCGGCAACTGCCAACAGGATATACAGTACATGGAGTTGCATCAACAACGCCATTCCCCTTCCGTTTCCTCTACCAGCGTCAATTGCGGACCTATTTATCAGTGGCAATTGGTTTGCTGCGTGGTGCCAACCAAGACTTCGATTAATTCCGCGCCCGCCATTCGGAAAAATCATCATATATCATCGAACAAATTACCGCTCGTTGCAGATGTCAACAGGTCATACAGTATATATATATACAGTAAGTTGGAAGCTGCTGTTTATACTCACACGACCGGAGGGCCCCCGTATATAATTACTACCAACGGTTTCCTACGACTAGGGCGTGGGTTGGCAACCTACGAGCCACCGGGGCCAATTTATCTCTTAACACCAAGTTCATCAAATGTCCCTAAAAAGATCAGTTCGGCGACACACGATTTGTTTCACGCATATCCAACCTATAGCAGCCATGTTAGTGCGGGGGATATACTTTGAAGCCCCAGGCTCGGATCTGATTTTTTTAAAAATAAACTGAAACGAGGTTGGAGCTCGAGGAGGCGAATGAGGCGACGATGAGAGCGCAGCAGATGGGAGTCGGCACAACCATGAAGGGCGGAACTTGAGTTGAGGTTGAGGTTGAGGCCACGCTTGTCTTCTTCTTCTGTATAAAGAGGTCTCTCTTTTCCTGCAGACACAGCTCTCTGCCGTGCTCCAAGTTAATATAGAACTCGACATGGGGTTAGTAGAGAGGGTACTTTTCTTCTGGGGCCCGTCACGAGTGCTTCCGGTGGCCCATTTGGAAGTCGACGTCGTCCCAGCCAAAGTCTGGTTAGGTCCAATTTGTGTGAGCGTGCGTGCTCTGTGTGAGTAATCGTGAAGCTGGCGTCATATTTATGCCTAGCCTCGCTCTATTATTGTCTATAGGCACGTAATTTAAATCCAAATTTATTGAACTGAAGGGCTATAAATTGCGCCGATAATTGAGTTAAATGGCGCGAACGATTTCCTGTCCTGCATCATGGGCTATAGAATATAAAATAATCAATAAGGCGCCATAATTCAGAATTGATTGCTGTAGTAGAAGCTGTCCCGCTGTCCATATGTACATTGAATCGATTGAATCCGGGCAGTTATTTTCCGCTCTTTAACTCATTTTAATTGATTCGAGCTGTCAGATAGTTCGCACTACCAGTCCCAAAATTGCTCGCAACACGGGACAGCAACATACTCGTCCGCCACCAGAGGGCAGAACCTGCTTGACCTATTCTCACTCGGCTACGTCGGTTCGAGATCTCTTTTTCCTTACCACACGTGTGACGTCAAAGACTCTCGTCCACGATAAATGACGCCAGCACCTGATTTATTCTTTTATTCCGAAGGTTGGGCGCGTGTAGACATTTATTTCTGGCTCGAAATATTATAGTCCAGAGGTGTCGGCTGGGAATTGAACCGGTGATCACACGGCACCCCTCACTACTGATTGGCCTTGTGACGGGGTTATAAGGACGAAAACTATTTTCTCTGCTGCTAGATGGCGCTGTGGGTGATGTGCACTGCATGATGTCAATTGGCGTCGCCATTACGAGTAATTGCCGCGCTTTCTCTCTTCATCATAACTCAAGTTTGTTTTGTTCCATGACGACGAAATTGGACGCATTTTGTGCGATCGTTTCACGCTCGGTTGCGCAACTGTTGCTTCCGCTTGCACGACTGGGTGTCTAGCCTAAAACAATGGATCGAAATTCGTTCGAAAAATCCCTGTCGTTGCACTACCAGCTTCTCATTCCTATAGTCGGGAATCACGCACCCTGGCGTGAAATAATTGCAGTATTGGGCCGCGTGCGTTGGATATTTGGAGTGGTTATTGTCTTGAATAATGTTTATACGATTTAAAAAAATTGCCCATATAAAAGAAATATTGAAATTTAAAAAATGGATTGTGTTTCAATGCAGCTATCGTAGATATTAAAATACATATGTACCCTCATTCAGATGTGCGCAATATTTCGTAAAAATAGACTGTTGTATTTTGGCTAAGTGTTGGCTAATTACCATCTAACAAATTTGGTCATTTTATGGATTTTTTTCTAGGTGGAAAAATTGATAATTGATAATTCTGAACATGACTAAATAATATTAAAAAGAATTACCTATTATACAGAATTATATTTATGAAATTTTGGTCATGTTGGAATTATTTTTGTTAAATTAGTGAATTTATTAGAGAATGAAAACTGGAAAACTACATTTCGAAGTGCGGTAAACTGTGCCTCAACAAGTCCCGGGTTGGATTCCCGGCAAGGGCTCTCGATTATTCCACTGGTGAAAATGTGCCCCTTGTGTCCAAACACCAAGAGGGGTACAGAAATTGCTGTAGTGCTATACACTACAGTGATTGTTAAGGAATTCCTATACACAATCCTGGTTACCCCAGAGTGTACTTGCGGATCAAAATCAGATGAAATTTGTATTTTCCCCCATGTGTCGCGGGGTGAGCCACCCCTAACCGTCCGTTAGTTCAATGCAAATTTCTGAGTTCTCTAATGCTTTTTTAATGTTTGAATTAACGCTTCCTCGAGACTCGAGTCTATTTTCTCCTGTAGTCGCTCTCGAATGGATGCGCGTCGCCATAAAAATAATTTAAAAACAACAAACAAGTAGACCACATTTTTTAGCGGAAACATAGATCATAGTTACTTAGACAAGCGGTGATGCTAAGTATGCTGTTTCTCCGTAACTAACCCTTCTTCCCCTTCTCCTCGCCTGCTCACCACCCCTTACTGTCCTCTGCTCAAATTAATGAACACGAGTACACTTTGTACGTGGTCAGTCATTTTAAATTTATTTCCAAAAAATATGCTTGGTTTAGATTTTCTTTCGGACAGACACTCTTCAAACCTGGCAACGTTTGGACGAATGTCTTTGGTTGTGTTCCTGGTGGTTGGTTGTCCCCTAATTTGTTGTTAGGGGGAGGTGGAGGGGAGGACGACTTGGTGGAACGACCGTATCATTACTCGTGTGATAATCATTGTCCTTACAGCTATCCATTAGGTCGTTTGGGTTCTCTTTTCCCCCCAAACCACCCCCTTCGTCTCGGTATTTCTTATAACTATGGATCGCGTATGTCATTCGTGCGCCTCCGGAAACCGCTGGGTCCATCGCAACTCTCGTTAGAGCCAACGCACCCACTCGTTACGTTTTACGAGCACACACAATGGGTATGGAAGGCGTCTGGAATGCGGATTTATTTTTAGATTATTATTTTCGCGATTTCATCCACCTGACTTAATAATGACGGGAGACACGGTGTAATATATATATATTTTTTTGTATTTCTTTTTTTGTTCTCGCGTTGGTTTTACAACACCTCTAATTTCGTCGCCTGTTATTTAATGCGCACATGCAACGTGTGTATGTGAGTACATGTGTTATGCGTTATAATACACTGTATACACGAGCAAAACGGTACTCTGAAATTATGGTTCGGGGTCGTAATTTAATCTATTGTTCTTTTTCCACCTGAAATTAGTCGTGAAATCCCATCTTCTCTCATTGTTTCTCCTCAGTCCCGTGCCAATATAATGTCGACGCTCGTAAAAGCGTGCAGCTCATTATAAAATAGTTTATAGAAGATGGAGAGGGGAAAAAAGAAGTAGAAGAAATATGGCGGAGACGCCTCCCCTCGCATGCATGTAATTTGATTATTAATTTTGTCCCTATTACAGAGTACATACACTGTACGTCCAGGTTCTTTGCTTTTTATTATTTTCCTGGGCCACCTAAACGTCTCGTCACAACCCTGAGTACAACGATGATTATAGAATCTCATGTACAGTTCCACAATACATGATTTCCTGTAATGCTAGTGAGCTCATTACACTACAGTAATTTGAAGTTTAAAAAAAAATAAGAAAAGAGTCCTTTGGAATATTTTATATTCTGAATACGTGTTCAACTGTAAAGATCAGTCAGGCTAGCTGGGTGTGAAACGGAGGCCACTTCATGTCTGAGTTCCGAATAAATAAGAAGGTTCGACTAAAGCGGCTTATTAAATTTGGAAGTGATTACTTATGTTACACGCTAATTTCAGACAATTCGTTGAGGCTTGTTATCGAAATTGTAGTCGATTTACATAACGATTATCTCGAAATAGCAGGATAGGTTAAAAAAAACACCATACATTTTTTTTAGCTTGCTTACATGAATGCAAATAAGATTGGAGATTTCTCGAATAATGTCTATAGTTTGAGGATCCGCTGTGCTCGGACATCTGTCCGTGGCTGCCCCAGCTCCCCAGTATAGAGAAGGGGTCCCGATGTCAGGTTAGTGGAGGGCCACTGGCCATGATCTGTTGGCGTCCGCTTGTTGATTTAAAATATTTGCCGTCCGACACCTGATTATAGTCGTTAGCAGCGGCAACAAACGTTCAAGGCGTTGACAGACACGAGTTGTTGCGCTACAGGCGAGAATACATGCTTGTGTGTGTGTGTGTGCCCAATCCAATTCTCTTGCGTGTTTGTGTGTGTTTGGATGTGTGTGTGTGTGTGTGAGCACACACCGCGCTGGTTGATCCTCCTTCACCCCCTCCCCTCGTTCGCACAGGTAAGAAAGAGCTGGACGAGGCATTTGCGGCGGCCCCTTTGCGCCGCCACCACACATCACACGTTCCTCGCTCCTCATGCATGCGCACCAACATTCGCCAGCAATAATTATAGAAATTTGTATTTCGCCCTACATTGTTAACCACAGGTGTCTTGTCTGAGTGTGCCTTTGCATGTCCGCCGGGCCGGCCCTAGTCTCATTTCGGTTCGACATCAACCTCCCGCCACTTACATAACTAGGGGCCGGATGTTTAGGTTTTTCTAAATTAAAGAGGTGATTCGGTACACCCACCGTCCTCCCCCAATTGGGAGAGTGCACCTTACTCAGCCTTCAGTATTGCCCCCCTCCCCCGTATACACTACACCTGTAAACGTTATCGTTGTTGAAAATTGAAACGAGACGGATGGATAACTTCAATGACTGTTTTTGATATCTCAAGAAATACGCAAAATCGAGATCTGAAGTAACTTGCACTCGACTACAAATTGGAGGAACTATCTACAGCTTCAATTTTATTCAATTTCGGCAACGTACGCGGAAACGTAATTTAACATTGGTTAATTAAATACCATGGTGTGGATATTACACTTTGTTTATGACCGCAAAAATAACTTATCTACTAGTATATTATAATCCTGAAAGTTTGTCATTTCGTTTTGATTATCTTTTTTTTTTTGGCGTTTACTTACGAACGACTTAACGAAATTGAATAAGATTTTAGCTGTTGATAGTTCCTCCAATTTGTAGTCGAGTGCAAGTTATTTCAGATCTGGATTTTGCGTATTTCTTGAGATATCTGTCGTTGAAGTTTTAAGCATTGTCGTCGCTTTATCGGAAAATTCCAATATGGAGCCTCCACTTGACCAAGATGGCGCTGAAATGTTCATTGATGCCAGCTACATTTTCCACGCTAGATCCAGAATTTCTAATTATTAAATGAATAACCTCGGAGTACTATTTCACAAAATAGGAAGAAAATACGTTTTCGTTATGAAGAGATTAGATATTAGATTAAATATTTAATTTGTCTGGGAATTCTAATTATTTTAAATCTCGTGTTGTGGCGCCATTTACCGTTAAAACACATGACGATTGTACAACTACAGTGTCATAAAGTATCTTATAATTCACCCGCAAAACATTAAAAAAAAATATTGGGAAAAACTTTCGATGCCATTAAATTTCTCTAGTCAGTTATAAAATTATATTTGAATTGAAGTACTCTCGACTGAAATTGCTTCTAGTGTTGGTGTGTCGTAACTGGCGTTGTGTCAACAGTGTCATGTCCTTAACAAACAACGAGATCCAAACAACATTTTCTTTTCTTATGCGATTGTTTTTTTTACGTTCTTTTAATTTCTAGACAGTGACGTTGAAGTGTCTATGTTTGCATAAGCTAATGTCGGATAGTTTATTCCACGTCGAAGATGAAAAAAAAATCAATTGCTATGCTGAGGACGGCCACAGTTTGCCAAATAGATATTAAGTTTTCAGCGCGCTCTAAATTTCCACATCGAGTGGCGATAGATCAGAACTCGTTAGAAAAGGGCCGGCATTAAGTGTAATTTGCTTTCAACAACACACTTCATTTTTTGAGTCTTACGTCGGCCGGATGGATCGCAGTCAGTCGAAAACAGCTGCTCAGCGGACGACGGGGGAGCGCCCATCTATGTAATACATTTACAGTATGTTTACCTGTGCTATGGGAAAGGAAGCCAATAACACCCATTTGTTTATGATCAATTATCCGCGTCATATTCTGAATGCAGATGAGGGCGCGTTGCGCCGTTGTTCAAGCGGGGGCCCGCCGATCAACGAGACTCAATTGATTTTCTCCGCCGGGATGCTCAGAGCTGGTTGTGGTGGCGTTGGTGGTGCCCTGCCACAAGCACGCAAGCTCTTGCATATCTCTTACCGTCGTTACCACACATATATATATATATACACACACCATGATGTTACTAGCCGTCTCTCTAATCCTTTTCCGAGGCGTTTCTCAACCGCCCTCCTCCCCTCCACGACCACCCCTAATGGGACCGAGGCTTCCATGCCAGCACCATCAGAAGCATCTGTTAGGTTCACACCTCGCTAACTAGTAATTAGGCGTTGCAGGCAGAATTATTATGATGGCCGACACATTGGCACGCATGCAGATATATTTATGGAGACGACAAATCGCCCGAGGACACGCGCGCGGACGGATGAGCTCGTTGAGGATGGGGAGGGGGCTTTTTTTTTAGGAGAAGGGGGTTAATGAGGATTAGGGGGAAGCGGCAGAGGGGACAGGGAAGATGAGAATCCCTTCCGACGCTGGGCAGAAACGAGAAGGGTCTAGTCGATTCACCACTTTCTGGAGCGGCATTAGATTGTTTTGTTTTTTAGTTATATTAAAAATTCGCCATGGACACGATTCCGGACCAAGGGGAGAGACCATGGCCCCTCTATTATCTTTTAATTTAAGATGGGTGAGACGTCTTGGCTCGTTCTCTCCTGACCCGCAAAGCTTCCTATCTTCACGCCATATTTTAATTTGCATCGCGCGCATACCTTACAGCCTATTCGTCAAGTAAATAGTAGGTCGTTCATGCCTCTGGTGCCGCCAATTGTTGACGTCGTTACTCTCTATCTTGACTCTTTGGCACAAATATTTTTTGAGTGTCGTCATTCAGTGATTGGACCATGTCGAATACAACTTGCACCTTGTAACCTTTGCAGATCACTGCTTGAACCGCGCAATATTTCGTAAATAAAACTTTATTTCAGATAAGTGGCACAAAAAATAGTTATCTGTAAGAAAACTCTTGATATTTTGGCCAGTTATTTAAATCAATGTCTTGGAAAAATTACATTGCATGTTATGTCGTCAGTCAAACGCAAGTTTAAAAACAGTTAAAGCGTTTCAAAGATATGCTAATTTTTCCCGCATTTTAGAAGAAACCAATTTTAACAGAACCACTATCCGATGCCGTTTGAATTGGCGACGTGGCACTGATTAATCCGGTTCTCGGGTGTCAGTGGAGTCAACGTGTCTGTCTTGATAACCCATTTCAGTGATTTAATCTGCGCATCAACGCTGACACTACCTGTAGCGACTCCCACGGCGAAACTTTGAAGTTTCTCGTCAAGTCTAGCTTCAATTCGAAAAATCTGGGAATCGCCTCTAGAGACTTTTATAATTTCTTATCAATAAGCAGCTTGGTTAAATTTGCATGGGCTGTGAAATATTTTCAATAGCTTTTTTATTTGACCAAGTGTCAACGTCGTAGTGATTGATTTTAATTTGATTATATACATTTTTTTTATTTGATTTTTTGAATTGATTTGTCAGGTATTCAAATAGAAACCTGCTTTTAAAAACTAGAAATAGAAATCTGCTTTTCAACTGGAATATATTTTTGTTCTAGATCTGAGTAGGTTGCATATTTATTCGGTTGAATTCGCCTTATCCTGCTGTTTTTAAAAACCTGTTCAAGTGTGCGTAGGTCGGTTCAAAGGCAGCACAGATATTGGATTTTTAAGATTTCAAGAGCTTGTGTTGTTGGAAATTTTTTGTTACAAACAATTTGATGATGTTTTTCCTAAGACTTTTCTGTACTCTCGTTGAATAATTTTAACGGAGACATTGGGGTGGGAGTGGGATGATATTCTCTTCTCTCATTTGATTTGATCATTTCTAATAATCTGTACCGTCTGCGATATTGGTTGTGGGATTCTTGATTATTCCAGCTATTCTGTTTGGTCTGTCGTGGATTTCTGAGTGTTCTGTAGTGTTTCCGTTTGTGCACTTGCCCAGCTATCCCCGGAGCTTGTTCCATCGCACCTCCGCGAATCGGCTCAATAATTTGCTAACAACTTTTCGTTTCGGAATAATACTCTGTGCTATCGCCGCGTAATCGACTTCTATACATCTCACTCTCACCCCCTCACCACTCCCACCCGTGTTTTACTGTCTTTCCATAGCATCATCATTTGGCCGCGAGTCAACACCAATTGGCACCGAATTTTGATCACTGACATTAAGGTCTGGTTCGCCTGGATGTGGGAGGGGGAAGGGACTGGCTAAATATGGCTTAGGCCAGATAGGTTATGAGTGCCGTGAGAGTCACAGATGGGGACGAGTCACGTGTGCCACCGACCGACCCCCGACCACCACGACCGCGTATTATACCTGAGGTGGCCTCTGCTGATTGTTGACAATGGGCGTGGTCGACCGCGACACTTATATACCTGCTGGGTGAGTCTTATTATCGTCATGTGAGGGGGCGGAATGCCGGGGGGATGGGAGCAGGTAACGACCCGGCACTGTCCTGCACACAGCCTGCATCGCTTAATGGCTCACCTCACCCCCTTTCATCCGGTACATCTACGATTACCTTCGCTGGTCCTTGCACGGCTGCAGATGTCTCGTTTCCCGATCGATTGCCATGATTGGCGAATGTCGATTATTACAACGATATTGCCTGTCATTTGACGTGAGGTTAATGCGGTCTCTTTCTCCGACTCGTTATTATACTGCGCACACGTCCTTTTTTGGTCTTACTTATTTATTCAATTTAATGGTAACGGCTCTCTCCTCACTCCCATTTGATGGCTCCCGTTTTTGCTGGTGATATAAAAATGAGATGTTTTTTTTACGCGTTGTCATGGGTGTGTAGGAGGCATTCAGCCAGTTGGCAGCGCGCAAAATCCGTCAGTGCCGATGGCGCCATCTCCAAATGTATTATTTACACGGATGGGTTCGTCCTGTCAGACATTAGCCCATTCCATATGTCTGGCACTCGGAAGGAACCTTATGGAGAACGAGAGAGAGAGAGAGATCGAAAGAGGAGATGATCCCTCGGCACGCCATCGTGAGGCTCGTCTCCCGTAAATGATCTTCGCCGAGACCGCCAATCCAACATTTGTCGGAGCGATGCCTAATTTGGGCGCGACCATCTCTTTCTCACTCGCCCATTCCCTCCTCCCTGCACGTGTTCGCACGTGACAGGCGTGGGCACGTCTTTACGTGCTGATCGGCTCACAGCCATCTCTTCGATCGCCTCATCTGTCCGTTGCGATGAGTAGTAGGTGGAGGAAGGAGAGAGAGTTTGGGCGCATCGACGCGTGATGGGGGAGAGGGGAGGGGTTGTTAGGGCTTTTGTTTCGAATCCTGTCATCACGTCGTGGTCGCGTGTGACGGCCAAGATTTAATTGACAAAAAACTGATCCCCATGCACCCCCGTCCCCCTCTTTCGGTGGTGACGACCAATGGAGCGAGAGAGAGCGGAAGTGCGAGACAGCATCGGATTAGTCGGATTCTCACCTGACCACCTCAACACCACCCGAGTTCACAAACAATGTCATCATCGATATCGACACTCCTATCGCCAAAAAACTGGATCGAGACGTGTACATGTTACAATTATATATCGCTTAATCGAATTTCCCGACGAGTTGTTGAGGTTGTTTCAAAAATAATTTCAGGAGTCGCCGGGGATTCAAAATGAATTGTGGGGTTCGAACACCTGACAACGACATCTTTGATAAAATATGTGAACGTGTAAGTGATACTGTACATGTAATCTGTTGTTATTATAGGCCGATGTGGCCAAGCTTTTGGATTGATATCTCATTCGATATGTAAGAGAGGAAATTATGTATCCACGCTTGAAATATGAACGTCTGTCAGTCCGTTCCCCATCAGTTGGTTTCATCGCATTCTCTCTATTCTTCTGTTGCACGTTGATGTGCTGAAAAACTGAACGTTACAAATTTAGGCGGTTTTCCTTTATTAGGATTTGCGAGTGGTTCCATCAAGATGGCGTTCGCCTGGAGAGACGGCCCACACGTCGTCTCCTCGCAATTCTCATGTCGCTCTTGGTGCCACGGATTTCCGAATATATCTCGTTTGATCCTGGAGGGTAAAAAAAATAGAGAATCCCGGACGTGGCTCTGTGAACGCTTGGGCTCTCTCGATTTTCATTGCGATCCATTTTTGAAATGCAGCAATGGGAACAAATGAGCTATATATACACGTACCGCCACATCCAGAAATATTCTCTTGTTCAGACGCGCGCAATCATTCGAATGAATGTTATAGACATGCGTATTAGAACGTTTTCCCCAAGATGTTTTATGCATGGATACGTCATCGCCTTCTGATGTGTGTGTGTGTGTGTTGGCGCCTTCATCACTATGCCGTACATCTTCACGACACATCAACCACCCCATGCGCATCCCAATTCGTATAAGCTCGATTGTTCGTTTGACGTCATGGTGCTTGTCAAGCGTGCCTATTTACCAGACCCCGCGCATATTTTATAGTTTACGCAATTGGGCAATCTTCGATGCGCTTCCAGCTACGTCTATAAGCAGGCCCCGTCACGGCCAATAATCTGACGCGAAATTTGACTCCATCATCTTCAATTTTGGAGCGAGTTGTTGGAATACAAATTGGGGTGTTTCTCGGCGGCTATAGGTGCAACTCTTACCTGAGCAGAATGACTTCATTCTACTGACGCAACAACAGTAAATTGAAGCCAATAGTTTTGGGACCTGCCATCTCGAAAATTGTAGTTTGGAACAAAATGGCCGATGTACTGATTTTTGACGCTATCTGTTCAGTACAGTATTTAAAAATAAAAATGTTTCCGTGGCTCGGTGAAAATTGAACCTTCGGCGCGTCCATCGCGATCTACATTCGCCAGGGCAGGCCTGTTTCTTCCGCCAAAGACAGAAAGATCGTTTCTTGTACCGTCTGAGCCCTGCAGGGTCGCCATCAAGCCATTATGCCATCAAGCCATCAAGCCATCCCTGTATTTACACATAACTTTAGCGCCTCTTTCGACGTTCTCGCTCTATTTACCTTGTGCGCGTTCTGTTAGCGGCTCATCACTTCTTGTAATAATAAAAGACAATTTTAATGGCAACTTCAGTCGTGAGGAGGGATATAAAAGAGCGATCTCGGTGTCCGTTCCTCCGCCATCTAATAAGAGGCCGCCGTCGACTAGTACGTATATTGAGGTGTGCGAGGAGTATACGCACATCGGCGAATAGGTGTATAAACATAAAAAAAGATCGCTCCTTTGGCATTAAAATAAGTATAAAAATGCGGCTTCAATACTCCCCTTGCCCCGGGGATCTCAGTTCCGCTCGTCAGCCGTCTCAACGTTACCGTGGCGCTGTTGGAACGAGTTAGCAAAAGGGACCAACATGGACATTAGGTCGCGTCTGGACGCTACAACCTACAAGTAATCACGAATTTTGTGCATCAATAATGCGAACATTATTTTACCTGTGTTTCCAACGATTGAAAACGGCTCATATTTAGTTCTTACGAAGCTCAATTGGATTTAAATGGTCACATTTTAATTTAAGTAACGGTTGATATTACGCTTTTCCGACGCCTTTGACGTCCAGACGATGATACATTTATCGTGAAACCTGATAGAATTGAATATTCCAATGGTAGTTAATTAATTATATTATTCCAAACTGTTTCAAACTTTTAACTGTGGTCATCTTTTTAGGCGATTTCGCGACACGCATCTGGGAAGTCACGTACCTAGACCATACGAGCTAGCGAACACGCAATTCGTTGGCACGATGTTATCTTTGGGGTGTCTTTTATGATTTTGGTGGTGTGGCCAGCAACTATCACGGTGTACTTTGGCCAGGTGAGCTGTCTAAATTGTTGGTCTTCGGTGTGGCTCAGCGCCCAGCGGTCGCTGATTAATGAGCCCGCGTACCTTGATCAGGCCAACGTGAATGGCGCAGGAGGCTTTTGGCACTGAACGGGGTAAGCGGGAGGTCAGGGACTCGCGGACGGGGTCGAGCTCTCACTAGCCACCCGCCCACCACCACCACCACCACCACCAATAATTGAAGGGTGGCTTCGATTTCAATACCACCTACCTGATAGTTAACGGCGGCGGCAAAACAGACCGCCAGCCAGCCCGCGTCATGCTTGCCCCCAAATACTCTTGAGTCCGCAACTTTGCAGGTTTAGTAAAAATTTGTCTCATGCAAAACTGATATCTGTTTATGACGTGTGTGTGTGCCATTGGCGAATGGCGATGATGTGGGGCTCATCATCACTCGGATCATCATTTATTCAAAACGTGTTGAAAGGGTGTCCAAGTACGGATAAGTCAGTGGCCTACTTTTCCTTGGTTCGACCTTTGCTTGAATACTGCAGTTCCATTTGGGATCCTCACCATGTGG
>JAQGBY010004320.1:0-16880 GCA_034698785.1 Mycogona germanica | reverse complement strand
TGTAGAGCTCTCGATAAGTAGACAGGAAAGACCTACTTTGTTTTATATAACCACCAAAAAATGGAATCTTAAAAAGTTCAAAAGTTGAAGAAATAAGTACGACTTGTGGCTTAGCGACTGACTGTGGCTCGGTGGTCCCGGGTTCGATTCCAGGGCTCTCGAAAATGTCGATCTCTGGGTACAGGTCGTGCCACCCGCATAGTGCCCGAGCACCAAGAGGGGTGCGTCATGCGCCTGGAGTGCGGTTCACTACAGTTGATTGGAATTTTTAAAAATCTCCTTACGCAACTGAAAGACTTGCGGCTAAACTAATTAACTGAAGGTCCAGTTATTTAAATCCTTCCTTTAAATCTACATGTTTTTTTATGTTCATGTTCCTTTTCAGAAGTCAATCAGACGGCTGATCCAACAAATTTGTTGTTTAGGATCTGCCAAGCTGAAAAACGTACGGCTGAAATTCCAACACAGACGAAAGGGTTTTTTTAAAATAAAAATTGGATCTCTAAAAAAAAGCGTGCAAGTTTTGTCCCAAGGAGCGTACCTTGACTAAATTTGCGCTCCGCTCCCAGCGCGTCTTGGACGGAAGGAAGTAGAGCGAGCGCCAAGAAATAGCAATTTGTCAGGGAAAATGTGTATATGCAAATTCCTGGATGCCCGGGGAACGGCCAATTACACCCAAGCCAAGGATGACGGGAGATCCAGGAGAGGGAAGGAGGGAGGAAGAAAAAAATAAATAATCCCCGTCGTTGCCGACGTCATCGTGAGTGGGTGCCAACTGGCAACGCGTGGTGGCGCCACCCACCGATCTTTCCTCTCGTCGCTCTTTACCAATTTGCCGTCCCGGTCCCGGCCCACCCAGGAGAGGGGCTGAAGGAGGAAGGGGGGAGGTGGCGATGCTGCACCCCTTTGGTCGAGAGTCCCAGACGCTCACGTGCGGAGGACGAGTGGACGGAACATACGTGCAACACGTGCTGGGGGCGGGGCGGGGGAGTTGGTGACGCAAGTGTCTCGTGTCTCCCGCGTGGGTGGGTGGGTGGGTGGGTGGAACAATTACAGAGCAATTACACAAGAAACTACTGTACTAAGACCACAGAAACTGTACGTGGCAAGAACAACAAGATACTTAACGAGTTCATTGCTGTGAGGCGGCTTCCGGTTCAAATTTAATAAAATGACTGAGTACTTTTATTCTTAAGTCTCGCCTTAAAATATCTCCAGGCTCGTCTCTCTCTCAGCGAGATTTCCATTGAGAAGTGACAACATGTACTTGGCCTTCTCGTGGCCACAAATCGACACTCTCCGTTCGCTGGTCAGGTTGGATCGGTTGACTGGTTTGACATTGGATACGCACCCCTCTCTCCCCATTTCAAATAAATTTGTTGGCTAATCGTCGTCGTGGTTGGATCCTCGTGTCGTTGGGAGGTGGACTCGTCTAATTAGGCTATTAGGAGCGATGAGGGCGGCCACAAGTAATTGCGGCCGTAAATCGTCAGCCCGTTTTTTCGGACAAGCCGTTTAGCACCACATCAAAATAACAGAACTGAGTCTTGGGACGTCCCGGCCAAGTCTGATGGGCGTGTTGGCTCATGTTTGCAAATGCCATTTCCAATACAAACCTATAAACGCTCCGGACGACTAATCTTTCTGACCTGGATTCCTGGTGGTCAACACCAACAACAACAGTCGTCGACATTTCAAATAAAATATACATTTAAATTTGTTGAGTCTCGTGTCCCAGTGTCCAGCTAATGATGTGTACTCACGTAAAAATGCAACTCGACCACCATCTGCCGCTTGGCCACACACTGCATGCTCTCCGATTCGCAACATCCGGTTTCGTCGCCGCACTTGTGAAGAACGGTGCAGCTGGGCAGGTAATCCTTGGACGGGTCCGGGTAGAACTCCTTGACCCGGATGACCCGCGGACGAGGGGTCTTGCAACGAGCTTCCGTGTGCACCTTCAGGTAGTGCTCGTTGGCCTTGCGGATGTCCAGCAGACCTGCGACCCGCAAACAAACAAACAAATATATAAATACACTCGCAAGAAATGGGATTGGATTTTGTAATCAGCGAAGAGGAGATTAAGAAAATGTTCAACGGAAATGTTAATTGCTATTTTCGGAATTCTACCCGCATCGGTTAATTATAATAGTTAGTGAAGACGGAGTTGAAACGACTCGGCACTGGCTGTAAAATTGTAGTCGCAACGAGTTATTCGCAGCGCGAACTAAAAGCGAAAAAGCATTTTACGATTCCTCGATTAACCTTTAGCCGAGGTCGCATCAACCCGTCACAGGCACCAAGTATTCGCCCGTGAACGTACAACACCAACCAGCACCACCGCCACCACCCCAAATATCGTCACGACAGTCGCCATCCATGTTGTGTGTGGCGAGGTGACGACCCGACACGAGCGCAGCAACGCCCCCTGGCGACTCGTCACCCGGCCACCGACAGCACCTAAATCATTCGGAGCCCACGCGCACTACGACTACACATTTAATTGCAATTAGTTTTATCGTTTTGTGTTTACAAATATATTTTATGCTCTCGTGTGTCCTGGTGCGGGCGGAGGGACGGACACCATGTGGCGCCCTCTCTCGGGACACTCTCTGGACTCCCTGGAGGCTGCCATCAGCCGCGACGGCGCCACCCCACGGACGCATTCCACAACTCCAATCATTTCAGTTCCAACAACTGCGAAGCCCTGGGTACGCATTTTGCTCTTTCTCAAAATCAAAATTAACTTCATGTTGACAATCAAATTTGAAAGACCAAAATGTGGCCCCTGGCCAATTTGACTCATTTTGTGACATTTACAGAATGCTTTGCAGTTGAAACGAGACGTCGAAAATCTTGAGTTTTATCCAGAAATGTGACCGAGATCCCAGCATCTCCCGAAATCATAAAACGGGAAAATAGTGAGGCGCGATATTACTCGACATCATCGACTGGCTTTTATGAGTATCGCGCATCACGCGCAGGAAACGTGGTTTTCGATAGTTCTCCTACAGTTCACAATCATCATCGCGTTTATGACGTGATCAGGCAATGACGTCACATCACTCCTTTTAACCCCAACTATCAAATCTCCCGCCTTTCACAGTATCAGTCCATCTTAAATGCCGGTAGATGGCGACACATGTATGTAAATACCAATTCCCACCATGTGGAACCACCAAATGCTCACGATCGTTACCCGCCGGTGTCCATAGACTCCGTGATATTTCTGGTTATTCAATGCCTACTCTCATGAACGCAACAACACGAAGACCTGAAATAAGTTGTAATGGGTGCCTAACACGCTGAAATGCCATTAACACTCGTCCTTGCGTAGAATGAACAACGACTGTCAATTCGATTCGATATGGATTTTGGTTGAGTTAAAGGGTGACGGGGTGCGTTGTCAATTAACAATAAGTCACGCCGGAACTGTACGTGTGCTCGGAGACTCCATTTTAAATATAATAACCAGTTATAAAATCAGTCTCGTTTGGTCAGAGGTTAAAGATCAAATAACCTGTTGTCACGTCGTGTCCTTCGAATCAACTCGTGGATCGACATCAAAATCGAGTCCAGATCTATGAACGGGGTAAATAAATCAAAGGCAACGGGGGGCGTTTCAATTTTCGTTCTTAGGTGTGGGTTGGTTGTTCAGGAGTTAGGACAATGATGGTTAGATCACCGATGGCGTCGATCCAACTGACTCGACTCGCCCGAACCGCTTCTCGAGAACCAATTATTTTGAGAAGGGAGAAAAAAATTAGGTATAAATCGTGTCTGACAGCACAACGCACGGAGGTCACGCGGGGTCATCTCAACAAACAAAGTGAGACCATTTTTACAGAGTTTCTACGAAAGCATTTAGTGAATTAATTATGCAAATGCGGAGTGGGTTGGCACGTCAGTCATGGACACGGTCGAGGTCGATCGGAGGAACGATTCTCATGTGGTTTCTCGAGCGGCAAGTATCCCGCCTATAGTCAGCAGATAGTCCGCGGGAGGCTGACCATAGGCGTACATGAGCCAGTCCCAGACCCGGTGTCCTAGGAGCACATATTTGAGCGGTGACATCATGACTGTCTCCGGACGTGACTCCACTGTTCACCTCTACAAAGAAAATGTCAAATGGAAAAGTCACTAGCGATTATGAAATAAAGCAAGGTGTGGCGCCATCTTGAGTCATCGAGTGTGACTGACTTAACCAAATCCCGACTCGAGACAGCGAAAGAGTCGAAGACAAACTCCAAGACAGTGGTAGTGTGGCGCCAAATTAATGACGAGCTTGTCTGACATCAGGATCAGAAAATTGAAATTTTCGTAAATTTCTTTTAATGTTCCGAGTGTCAAACAGGCAGAGATCGATCCCCCGCTGGCTCGACCAGCTTCTGTATGGACACTGGCCACTTCTTGCCAAATGTACAATTACAGAGAGACCAATGTCTAGACAGGGTTATATAATTCAGGGGACTAATGCACCTCCCCATTCTCCTTTCTCCTCCACTGGTGACCCTGGGTTCATTCGAATAACAATCGAAATGAGAGAGAGGGAGTGCGGTAGGGCTCTTGTAAGCACTTTATTGTAGAATGTTGATAATAAATTGTGGTCAATTTATAACAGCTACTCGTGGAAAATAAGCACGTAAAAAGATGAAAAGCCCACTTCTTCATGTATATGAAGTCTAAATGCCATTTGAAGTTGAAGAAATGGCGCCAGATTGACCACAAAAACCACAAAACCAGACAAGCATTTTAAAAACAAAATATATAATACTAAATACATACAGTATATATATGAAAAGCAGAGTTGACGTTTCTGTGTTTTGTGCGCCACTTCGACAGCTCCTGAACGGCTTAACGCAGTTCCTTGTAATTGGCATCGAATGTAGCGGCGCAAATTCAAAGGTCAACGCGCAGCTTATCTCGGGCCTTTATGCGGTTGCGTTTTATCACATCTGAATTTGATAAACATAAATATTTCAGAATCAATGACGTCGGCTTGAGTGACGAATGCGAGCATGCGATGGCCAACATAGTACATGAGCGGTATTTTCGGAAACAATTCAGTTTTCGCCACAAAAATGAGCTGAATTCAGCAAGGTCACGAACGAGCCACTGGGCTGACAGAATTCTCAAGAAACCAAGATCGTTATTCTCCTATCCATCAGACACATACATAGTACAGTAGTCGACGGCAGAATTCTTCGACTTGAGAGACGTCTAGACATCAAAATTACAGCTTCCGAGAATATGCAGATTCCGTAATTAGACGCGTAATTGGATGATTGCCTCGAACTCATAACCCAATTGCATTATATCGCAATATGCTGTATTTTAAGAAAGCGAGCTCAGTTCGAGAAAACACAATTTATTATAATACTGACCAATTAAAAATCATAAAATTTGGTTGATATTTCTTCAAAGTGAATTTTGATCGCATGAATCTATTGTGGGGTAAAAAGTGAATCCCAGATGGAGCTGCATTGACGACTGACGACTGGAGTGTGCACTAGTCTCCTTTCTTTTGACAATACAACCAATACCCCCCTAGACGAAAATATCGGAGTTTGGTCCACACACGCAACTCTCGAGTGGACAACTTCTATATAGATAACCACCAGATAGCAAAAAGAGAGACTGTTGTTGTTCAGGGAGCAAATCTCAAAACACTTAACACTAGCACTAGGCCCCGCTACCACCACCACTACCACCACCACGCTAAGAGGAACAAACACGAGCAATCATCCAGATGAATCTCGGGGACAAACAACAATTCGGTCAACATTATCGGGGCGTCAGGGGCGAGCGGCTGGGATGACGAGGGGAAGAGCGGGAACAACGATCAGGATTAGCCATTTGGTTAGCACGATTACCATTTGGCAGGAACCCCTATTCATATTGCTCAAGAAAAACTACATATTATGTAAAAAGAAAAGAAAAAGTGACGGGTACTTGGCCCTGCTATGCTGCACATCTTGATGTAGAACTACATTTGTAACAACCTCTCACCTCTTACACTCGCTTAGCCAATAACCTGATCAATTATGAAAAATCGAAGTCTGTGATGGGATTTGAACCATCGACCATGACTATATGATCTCCTGGATCGAATGCCTTCGAAATTCAACTTGGAGATCGAGTCCTGAGGATGTTGGGGGGTGCGCACATTACGCAACTGACAAGACATCTCTCTCCATTATGGATGGTGCGGTAATTTTGTGGCCAACTCGAGGCACGCGTCCCTCCCTCTTCATCCTCCTCCTTCACCTCCTCCAAGCACATCCTGTCAACATAAACAAGACTAGGAAATCTTGTTTTCTCGTAAATATTTATGCCGAAAAGGTTGTCCGAACAAACTGGATGCTGCCTGTTCCGAGAGAAGGAGAGATAAATTCGAGCTCAGCTCGCCAATCACCCCCTTACTTCACCCCTCCCAGCCTGTCCTATTTTTCCATACACTCTGCTGAAGAGAAGTGACGGCTCAAGGTTGCTCGTCTTCACCTCAGTGTAGTTGCCACTTGGGTCGCTAGCTGCGATTTTTATATTACTTTAAAAAATGGAACTCAGGGAAATAATGCAAACAGACCACAAAAAGAAACGAACATGTCCGCCACGGAAAGGTCAGTCATCGATCCCCCGATTGTGTTGACAGCCTGTGGCCAGCAGAGGTCAACTTCATAACGGGGCAAAACGTGAACGCCATCTGGTGGGCAGATGTGGGCTAAAACTTGCGCGGCTTCAGCCCCGAACAGCTTGACCAAATGGACCAGAAATAGGTCCGACTGTTTTATTATCTCGAAAACAGGTCAGAAACTAGAAAGCAAACACGAAATGAACAAAAACCTGTTTATATTCCTCAAGGATGAAGAAACGGTCATCCAGCCATTTGGATGTCCATCATGCGGATATCCGTTCTATGTCCGCAACCCCCAACTGATCCACAAATCCGCGATCCAAATGTCGAGACCAGAGTTGAACGACCCTACAGATGGAATCTCGAGTTGGCGGTGGTCGGTCTGATTGTTTCGCTCGATGCCAACCTGTCAAAACATCGGAAATTCCATCATCGGCGCTGACCGAATCTCTCACACCACCATAAAATCACTCGCCATTACATATTCTGGCACACCATTTTGCAGTCATCCGTCAAGTCGCTCAGACGTCTTCGGTGTCGAGGTCCTGGAGAAAGTGCTGTCCCCACTCACCAGTGAGGGGAAACCGACTGGATCCAGGAAGAGAAGGGCAGAAGAGGGGAATTGGTCAGGCGGGTGTGCGTGAGTAGACGATGGACAAGAGTCCCGAAAAATAACATCCACGGTGCTCATCTGCTGGAACATTCTTCGGTTTTGCAAACGCACCAATCAAGAAACCGCGACTGGAAGGAAACCACCTGTGTTGATCAAATACGTGGTCGTGACTCTTTTCCAAGACACGAAACAACCGAAAGACGATCATCTCTGGCATGAAATGTATATATATATACAAAGACTATGTAAGAACTAATGTGTTGGATCACACTCAGGCTAAATGAGCTAACTGATTAATACGAACTCCAAAACAACAAACAGCCTCATTTCGGCGAATGATGAGTGAGGCGAGCGGAAGAGCGATGATGTCCAGGAAGGGGGAGGTCCTAGGTGGGGACCTCGTTAACCCCTCCATCCCTTTCTTTGTGGCCGACGTCAATCAACGTCTGTGGTCCGGACCACCGTGGCCGACCACCGGCCGATCATTTGTCGGGACCAGGCACACGTTGTTGTTGTCTCGCGTCGGCGGTGTCGTTGCGTGAAGGGAAGGCCGACAGACACCACCGGGGCGTGACCCGGCTCCGATTTCCGGCTGTGATTGATTGGACCGCCCTCGCCCTGGCCCACGCCTCTACCGGCGGAGGGAGGAAGTGAGGGGACAGGCGGCCGGCGAGACGAATCCATCACACACCACCGAGTAGTCACGGCTCGGTTGAACCGGTTAAAAAGACTTGCTTTCTGACTATCCTAGGTTCCTGTGGAGCGACGTTAGGTTAGGAAGATGAAGTGGAAGTAAAGTTAGTTAAGTTGCTAGGTTAGGTCGTGACGAAAAATTCATTTTTCGCTCTATCCAATCATGTGCTTTGCATTTCTCTGTGATTGGTAGATTTTTGCCACGATTTTTTTGAAAAGTGAAAACGCGTTATGACGTCATTGTCGGTGGTATGCGGATTAGTCGTCTTCGAGTACGCAAATTCTGACGACGTTATCGCGATGAGGTAATTGAATAAAGAGAAACTGGAATCGGATTCGAGAAAACATCAATACAAGGGAATGACTGAGAGATTACCAAAAATGGTATTACCAAAAACAAAAATGTTCCCCAATAAGTGAAAGCGATGAGAACGTGAGGTGGCGCCACCCAGCAGGTACATCGTTTGTCCGCTTCTCGTGTGGGAATTGTAGAGTGGAGCGGCCGAGCGAAGGGAGGTCGATGAATGGAGTCGAGGTGGAAGGTCAAGAGGGGAGAAACTGTCTTGACGACTCCTTGGTATGCGACACGAGTCACACACGTGCAGCCGCAACACTCGCACGTCGTGACGTAGGCGTCGGTTAGACGACATACAGGTGGAGGCTTCCACTCGAAACACCTTTGCCACAAAGGTAGAGACGCCAACAAAGTTCCGCTCATACAAATCAGGTGGCGACTGCCGTCAAATAGTTCTCCTCGATTACGAATTTAAGAATCTAGAAAATTAGGAAGCCAAGAAAACCACTCAAACAGTTTGAAAATGAACGACTCATTTACGATGAACAGCACACCGTTATATTGAGCATTGAACCTGGTTCTTCAGGAGAATGTCCACTGTCAATTTCCCCGAACAAATATGCATCGCTTCCAGCGACGGTCGATGTCCAATTTTACGCGATCACTGGTCAACCTGAGACCTAACGAGGCAAGCGGGCGGTGGAGTCTTTCTCACAAACAATTTCACAGTCCAAACGCCATTCGTTTATCGCCTATATTGAATATCAATCAATCGTGGCCATGGGGTGACTGTGGAACCGGGGATTTCCGGAAATTTTGCCATTTCGAGATGGAAAGAACAAAAAATTATCTCGTATTGCAATAGCTGAAGTCAAAGTGAGACCCCACGCAGCGCCGACTGTCGAACCCGCCTCGGATCAAATTGCGCGATCAAATGACGTTGTTCCAAACAAATAGACAGGCTAGCACGAGTTCAAATCAACTATAGATTTATTTTTCGCAATTACCAGTTCTAATTAAATAGAATTATTATAATAGAAAGCGAGTTCGCCACTAGGTTCGTCTTCTTCATTCGGTGATGTCCCCAATTCACCATTCCCGATATAGAATACTAATTGGATTCAAAATCACCACTTAAAATTCCACAAAAACCAAAAGAATAATCGGGAATCACTCGGTTGAATCTTAACGCGATGGTGTCCCGGGTTCGATTCCCGGGAGCATGAAGGGCTCTCGGTGTAGGTGTCACGGGGAGGAGAAGGAAGGGTCAGGAATATGGGTGGATAGGAGGAGCAGTATCGTTTGGGCGAATTGTCCCCATTAAAAAGTGGACTAACCGCTTCATCTCCATAATATTGGACACCACCCTCCACTCTTTCGTACTTAATTCGGTACAATCCCCTCCCACTCCATCCATAAACCGCGAAGACGATATTCCAGAACAGGTAGAGACAGAGTTCGGTCATCGCCAGGCCATTTTATCCGTTAAATCCTCACATTTTTGCATTGTCCAGGTGGTCACCTTGACTCGCCCCCAACCGTCCACTTAGCATTCATCGAACGCGACTACTCTATAGAAATTGGAATGCCATTTTGACAGGATAAAAAACGCTAATGGACAAGAGTTGCTGATTTTCTTGACATTCGGGTTAATCGAATTTGTTTTTAACGACAAAACTTGATCGCAATTTAAATAAAGTGGACAAACACTTGAACTAAAAAATCTATTTGTTCGGTCTGGGAAAAAACAAATATCAGTTTGTTTGGGCACGCGCAAATTCTACTCTGTAACGTCTGCGTGGTTTACTGAAGGTGAATGACCCGCTTACCCTTGCTTAATCCGTACGGCATTCTGGAGCGTGACGTCACTTCGTAAGTGTTAGACGATGGAACGACCTGCGTCTTGCTGGTGGTGACGTCACCGGATGACGTCAGGTCAGGCACGGATTTCTTGTATTTGCTGTCCTTGTCTTTGACGTGATCGTATTCCAGGTGTTGTTCCACCATCACCTGCAAGAAACAACCAGTTCCAGTTTGTAACAATGTTTTTCCCAGAAAGGGGCAACACAGGGATCAATGAGCATATGAAAATTAAAATTTGCACGGTAGCAAAACACTTCCGCAAACATTTTAGTGCCCCATTAAACACATAAGACGACGAGTGCACATCGAAAAAAAGGTGACGCAGATTCGACATCCAACGAAATCTAAGCATAGAGTGCACGCCCACAACAACGTGTGTCGTGTGACTGGCCTACACTAGTCCGCGTGACATTGTCTCGACCTACGAGGGTTTCTTTCATCACTCATCTCGTCTTCGTTGTCGTGGTCCTGGAATCCTATCGACACATCTGATCCATCGGGTTGATCGAACCCGACCAGCGTTCTAGGACTTCTAGAAGCACTCTGGGGGGAAATTGGCCCACTGTTATTATCGCGAACAGCAAAGGCAGCCCTGGCCCTCCCCCAAGATTATAAAAAAAACGGTCCAAAGGTTTTCGAAATTAAAATTCCGCACTCTGTTCGCGATCAGCACTTGGTGATGGGTGCCGCCTCCACCATCCCTGCCCACCCCCGAGACCTGGTGCACCCTCGAGACTCGAGTCCGCATTGTAGGCGTCGATGGATGAAATTGGAGCAGGTTTGTTTTGAAAAAGTGTTATTTTGAGAGCAGAAACGGCTCAGCTTTCTTCTAATACAGCCCAGGCAATATGGATGCATCTCCGGGGCCAGCAACTAGAGATTACGGCGAGGTTGGTTCCAAGGAAGATAATCTGGGCCAAAATATTTAAAGGATATATAAGCTGAAAGACATTATTTTTTCTTGTTGTAGCTCGGCATCTAATCTCGCTTTTTTCGGATGGAATTATCGAGTCGTCAGTTTCAGGACTTAAGTGGAGGATCGAAAAGGGGTTAGAAACACTTTTTCGGTCGCTTAAAAAATGAAACCTCGTATCGTAGAAAATAGTCACATTTCGCCGACTCAAATTTGCAACACGCTCCAATTTTTATATAAATTTTTTTGAGAAATTTCCTTGACGTGTCACTGTTCCCGGAAAGGAATGACCTCCTCATCGCCCCTCACACGCGATTAACCAATTTGGTGGGTCTATATTCCGAGGGAAGGGGGTTTGGATTTGGATCTGGTTGAAGAGGAGGGATGGGGTGTGTGTGTGGGGGGGGGGGTCGTACATCCTCCCCCACATCTCCCCCCACCCTCGTCCTCAACATTGTTCATTGAAGTCGCCCCCAGAGAGAGAGCACTCTCAATTCTCTTCATCTGAAACACTCGAGACTCTAGAGTTAACTGGTAAGTGCATCCTCCGCCTCTTAGCTGTTGCTATCTTGCGATGTGACGCCTCCTTGCTGTTCGCTTCGATGCTTCACTCTTTCGGCCAGAGTGCCCACAGGGGGAACTAACTGGGTGGGGGGGGAGGGGTGGAGGACGAATCCCCCTTCCCCTCCTCATCCCCCCCTCTTCTTCATCGCCAGTCATGTGGCAGAGCTAAATGAAAACTATTGTTCGCTTTCGAAATTCCTCTCCCCTCAGGTCTTCAACTACCCCTTCCTTCAACTGAAGATTCGAAGATTTGGCGTCCTCATCAAAACAACCGACTTTTCTGTTTCCGAATTGGCGAATGACCCTCGCGTATCTGTTTCTAAGGCGGTCCACCCCCCACCCCTTTCACTCTGTGTACTCTGTACTAGAAACGAATGATCACGACAGACTCAAAATTGCTCGTTCGTACGACTACTTTTTTGAAATGTCGATTAACGATTGAAAACATCCAAATTCGATCCACATTTCGTTGGCGTCAGATTGTTCGCCAAACGTTCACTTCGCATTACGCCACGATCAATCAGCAAGGTCGCCGTGTCTCAATTTATAAAAATAAATATTTGAAAACCCCATGTCTGTGTGTGGGGTCGAAGGTCGGCCGACTGCACTCTCTCTGACTAATATTTTCTTATCAGTAATTAAGTCGCTCGAATCCCAAGTTGGCCGAAATTAGTCAGTCGCGAGTGCGCGTCGGCTCGAAGAGGTCAAAGGTCGTGTCTAACGTAATCTCTGTCGGCGCTTCTAAGCTCGCTCGCTCGCTCGCTCGCTCAATCACTTCAACCGGGCACAACTGAACCAAATATGGCTAGGAACATAAAAATGAACGACCCAAATTAGTTCTGGTTAATAATATTGACATTTAATGCACAATAAAAATATCCTTAGCAATTTTATTCTCTCACCACCCACAAACAAACAAACGGCGATGCACCCGTCATATTTTAATTTTTTTGCTACTTGTGCAAGGTGTCACGTAAACATTTTTTTTGGCCAGCTGAAATGATATTATCCTATCACTGATTAATCCTATCACAGCAATCAACTGACCCTTTTAACCTTTACGCGCAAGTATTGACGGATGCGGAAGCAATTCACACGCATCATACGTCAATGCACCAAACAGTGCTGCCCCTGATATGGGGAAAACCAGATAGAACACTCGCACATTCAAATCTGGCTGTCCCGCAACACTTTGCTCGTAGTGATTGCCTACTTACGGGGGCAGGACATCGTTTCGCATAGACTTAAGATGCCGGAAGAGAGACGGCATGCGCAGTACTCGGGTCATGTAAGATTCTATTTTTGGGCATGCTATTTGATGTTATTTTTATAAAGTCACCTAATGATCACCTGAATGATACCCCAACAATTTCCGGGTGAATTCTCAAAATGCTATAGTGTAACCCGGTGTGGGAATTCTGTGGTCGCTGCCCCGGTGGTCCCTAGGTGGCCCCTAGGTGGCGCGCGTGTTGACCAGACTCCAGCAGACAGGACACATGCGACTGACTCGCAAGAAATCCTGCTGGCCGCCTGACACCGAAACCCAAATTCGGTTGGAACAAAGAGAGCGTGTAGCCTCGGGTGACGACTCTCTTTCGTTGGGACAGCAAAACACCGACACCCCCGTCACCACCAAACTCACTCTCAAACTGCTATCATCAAACCAACCAAAGAAAAAAGCCTACCCGAGCTACACCTAGACACCAAATCAAATCTAGTCGTAGCAAGGATTACGGGGACACGGGATCTCAGGAGGAGGCGCTAATGGAAGAGGCGTACGTGGACTCTCAATCAGGTTTAGGGGCAACAGTTAAACTAATTCCCGTCAACGTGATCTGAATGGACGTGATTTTAACCAAACACATGTACTCAGACGCTAATAATGGCCATCACTACTACTGCACTACTGTACTACTGTACTACTGTACTACTGTACTACTGTACTACTGTACTCTACCGTTTGATCCACACGGAGGAGACCCCTCGCGATTCATCTAAAGTGAAATGAAACACCGGTTTGTGAAAGCACCTGATCAGGCAGCTTACTTAAGAAAGAAGTTGGAAGCCGGTTTTGCTTAAGCGATTCGAGTCTCCGCGAATTGAATGGAGGAAGAGGAAAAAAGGTCAATATTGTGTGCTCACTTTTTCCTAATTACTCGTTATTTGCCGCCAACGCAACAAACAAAGAGACTAATGGTTGGAGGACGAGACGAGCGATGCGTCGTGTCACCAGCAATTGCTAGTGGATTTATCGACGACTGTATTCAGAGATAACGACTCGTGTCTTCTATCTCAAAGCTAGATATCGTTGACATGACTCGAGACCTAATTATTGAATAAGTTATTTCCCGAAGCTGTCGGCGCATAACGCAACATTGCGAGAGTCCCTGCGTGTGTGGCCACTGACTGACCACTGACTGACCACTGGCTGGACACGCACATGCGCCGCCGGACACTAATTTGCCTAATCGACAGTGAACGGCTTTCTTATATGGTTCAAATCGAGGGATTGGGACAGACACTGCTCCGAGGCTAATGGCCAGTTTTGCATTTGAGAGATTTACGATTAAAAAGTGGACACTGCGGCTCAAATTGAGTTATTTGGATTCCGAGACATTTGATTCGACTTTGACGCCAACCGAGCAAGGTGGCCTTTTTTCGGCGTGGACGTGACTATTTTTCTAAACTAAAGGTGTTGAACCGATGACAAGCTCATTCGTAACTCCAGGTGTAAATGACATTGGCGCGAGCGGAGCTGTCAAGGTGGACGACCGTTGACACTCGCCACTGAGCCCCGACAAAAACCAAATAACTCACTCCATCACTGTCCGAGTGGTCACCTTCTTTGCCCCCCCCCAGACCCCTCCACTGCCCCGACGACGCCTCAACGAGTTAATGGCCAGATTCGATCGCACATCGCTCCAGTTCAATTCCAGTTAATTAAAAAAGTCTCGTTTATCCAATTCGCTACTTATGCAATCAACTAAAATACGAGAGCATGCATAAATCGGACGATGACTGACCGTTTAACACGCTTGACCAATACAAGTTAAATAACACATTTTCGAGATACTGCAGAGAAAAAAGTCACAATTGCAGATTGAAATACACATAAAGACCATCGACCAATTTGGATTCGAAATTCTTTGTTTGCTAATCCGATATTCATGAGGGACCAAGGTCGGGTTTACTCGGTATTATGTTTTGGTTTGGTCCAGACAATGTCACTTTCTTAAGACAATCGACGCCTGCGATCTATTCCGAGAATCACCCAAAGATCTGAATCGTGTCTGTACGTTTGTTTTTAATTTCCTTCGACATTTCTTGTTTTGTGTCCTCAGGATTCAGGGTTGGAACATCCAGCTGTATCCATGTTGTTGATCGAGAGTGACGGGAGTTAAGCCACAATCAAGTGTAGGCGTGCTGACATCTGATCACCCAATTCATTTCGATTGTTTAAAACGAAAAGTTGATGTTAACAATGTACCCCCAACACCAAACCAAGACGAGGACCTGCTGAACTAAAATCGACATTGAGGAACGATTGTGTTGCATATTTGATCCAACAACCTTCACTAATTACAATTATCGATTACCATCGACCCCCAATCCAGATTGACGTAACTCACGATTGACGTCATTTGTAATTCGCTCACGAATACTATTAAGATTAGGAATATTACGAATGAATTTTCTTTCGTTAAATATTCCAATTTTTTTCTTTGCAGTTTCGTGGTCCCCCTGTTGAGTTTTTCTTCATTTCCTCCTCCTAACTCTCCCCCCTCTAGCCATGAGCAATCAAATTACCTTCAAATGAGTTTTGTATCGAACACGGACCGAGAGCGACTACGATCACAAACGGCATTAAAAAACGATTACATTTTTTTACGAGCCCAAAACACGGCTCACACATATCCCCTGCCGACCAATGACGTGCCTCAGATCCCAAGTCACGTCCTCCTGACAGGAGAGAAATTCCACCACCCTCCAAACACACACACCATTTAAGTACCCCATCCTTTCCTTAACCCCCACCTCATCCTCTATCTAAAATTTATCCCAGCACCCCCAACCACAAAAAAAAATGTCCATCGGTATTAACAGAATGCAAAAAGTACAATGTATTTCCAATGTTTTTCTACCAAGTCTTGAACATGTGAGAAGACGAGCTTCTTCCATCCCGTCGTCTCTCCATTCACTAAGCTACTATCGTCAGAAGTACACTTTTATTTCTAGGACATGAACATAATGGCATTTCGAAAAAAGCCAGTCTCCAGTTACAGGTTCCGCATTGTGCCAATAGACTAAGAAAAACATGGACATGAATGTAAATAAAGCGTGCGACAGAGTATCGGCTTCCCGCTTAGGCCGTACGCATTCTTAAGATGGCATTATCCGTTCTACTCAGTCCACCGAGATAACCATCTCTGTCTTTTCTCTTTTGCCCTATTCAAATGAGTTGTTCTGTAAATGGTTCTCTCAAATCCACTCCTTCATTCCATTGATATGAACTCAGACGCTCGAGACTTCTTATAGATTGCATTCGGCAAGTGTGTGTGTGTTTGCTGCTCTCTGCGTGAGGTTGAAGCGAATCATTCGAATGATGAATGGACTTTGGCAAAGTATTTAAGAAAAATAGCCACCCCCAGGGAGTGAATGAATGCGACACTAGTGGCGAGAGCGGTTGGCCTTCCTACCCCGGAATCCATTATTGGCATAATTCCATTCTTTCGTGGAATTATGCCAACGACTCGTACCAGGTAGGTTGGTCAACCTCTTTTCTTATCTGTAATTTATGATGATAGAAACGAGAAAATTCCTTCCTTCCTTGAGATGTCCAGAGGCAAATTATGCGAGGTACAAAATATTGAAAACTCACAATATTCGCTAATTACACACATTCATTTTTATGGAAGCTTGGTTTTCAGTAGGCTTAAAGTCAACCATCATCATTGAATTGCAGGACTCCAATTAGAACTTGGCAACGAAGATATTAATAATTAAAACGGAAATTTAAAACATCTTCCAGAAGATAAGCCAATTACGAAATAGAAGATTTGCGACAAGAATTTTTGTTTATTTTTTTTATCTTGTGTTTATTTTTAACCAGCAACCTCGTCACCAATTTTGTTCTCGTCCAGGGTTGTACAATCTTAATTATTATCTACAGACAAGAAACACCAACTTTGTTTTAAATTGGCAATATTATTAAGAAGATCCCGGGGTGAAGTGACGTAATTGCGACACCCTCGCGTAATGACCTCATGATTGACTCGGTGACACGTTTCCAAAATAAGCCATGGAC
>JAQGBY010004319.1:0-16884 GCA_034698785.1 Mycogona germanica | reverse complement strand
ATACAACTGGTCGTTCGACCCCCGCCATAGGCCCCCCTCTTGGGGGCTGCTTGTGGGTACATATTGTAATTGTAATTATTGGCTTTGTTCAGTTATGAGTTTCCCCCTCCCCCCAGTGAATCCTAGCATAGTGCCTAACACTAAGAGGATACAGAAAATCCTGTAGTGACAGGACTACAGTGAAGGGCAATAGAATAAAATAAATATATTTTGAAAATTTCAACGGAAATAATCTATTTGCGCAGTTTTTTTTTAGATTGTTACATTTTGAAATGCGATCAATCTCAATGAACATCAATGGAGTACAACACCGTGGTTTAACCTTTCGCCCAGTTAAAAAATGTTTGTTACAATTACAATATAATTGGAATTTCACCGTTCACCGAGGAGGTTCACCGTTGATTTAACATCTTAAAATCCCCCCCCCCCCAGGTAGGCGACCTGAAAATTTTGCCTAACCTAGGGCTGCCTAGGAAAGGTATCTTTAACGTCCCGATATCGTACAGGAACTCGTCTATTCCGCAAGAAGGTATCTGAAGGAATTTTTCTTTCCGTCCGGTTAACACCAGGCGAAGGTAACAAAATTTGGACATCACTGTTGAACATTGACTGAGCAACGACGAAGTAGCAACTACCAAGCCAACGGGATTAAATTTCGCATGTTCGTGGATCGTAGAAAACGTGAAGGTGGCGAAGGCCGCGTTAACACATCCTTCCAAAGCTATTATAACACATTGAACGTCACTGTTTAGTTAACGCGCCCCAATTGTGACAGGACATGTTAAGCGGAGCGTAAACAGAATCGCCTACGTAGCCGTGGAATAAAACTTTGAGAGTATTTTTTTTAACTTTGAGAAAGACAGACTCGAACTGAATTTTTTGGGGACAGTCATATAGTTATCAAAAACATTTATTTTAATGTCTTTTAGAAGTAATACTTACTCGTAACAAAAGGAGAGGGAATGTTTCATTCATTTGGTGAAAAACACTTTTGAATAAAATATTGTCTCATATTCGGGTCAGACCATTGGCGAAATAAAATAGTTCTCAAAGATTTCATGACGTCCTACATGTATGTATAATAAAATTCCATGTAGCGTGGTGCGTGGTACTTGATCATCTTTATGCTTGTTCTATTTTTTGCTGTTAGGTAAACTTGGGCAATTAAGATTAGACAGGAAGTTAGATTAAACATAAATAAAATTTAAAAAATGTAATAAGCAAAACTATAATAAAATGGTGACGAAGCACGCCGAGTCGGATGTCGAGTTAAGGATGATGTCTTAATTAAGGACGAAATCGGTTTACACTGCTGTATCTATCCAGCTTTATTTGTCCTCAATACATCGTCCTTAAAACTATAATGTTCAATAGTATGACTCGTCGTAGCCCCAGTTGGTTTAGCTACTGACTGCTCGGCGGTCCCGGGTTCAATTCCCGGCGCGTGCTCTCGAAAATTTCGATCCCGGGGTACTGGTCGTTCCCCTCGCATAGTGCCTAAGCACCATGAGGGGACGTAACGCCTGTGGTGCGGTTCACTACAGTTGATTAGAAACGGCTGATCCGTGTCTCCCATTTCAAGCTTCGATTTTATTATTTTTTCGATTGTGTGAATAATTTGGAGTTAAAAATAAGCGAATCGATATTTAGTAATTTGATTAGTCATAGTTTTTCCTTTTTAAACCTTTCAAATTTGAACCTTCACATAAACGAAGCTTTAGAATTTTCAGTTTCAAAAATAATAATAAAAAACAAACAAGCTTAATAAATTGAACAACAGTTAATAATAAAGCATCCATTCAAACTATATTCCTCATTCGCATATTTTTTATTGATTTAGGAACTGAAAACATTCTTTCTCCAGAAAATCTGTTTTCTTAGATAACCGTTAGAATTTATTAGGAGAACGTACCAATTCAAAGTCACACGAGGTCAATCCAGGAATTCTATGCGAGTCCCCCGTGTAGCACGCGCCAACTCGGATCGTGCGTAGCCGACACAAAAGCACCCGACAGATTAGAACGAAACGCAGTGTTCGCTCGCCAAGCATCGTTCCGAGAACCCGACGTCACGACGAAGGCTGACGTCAGATCGGACCAATAGCGAGCGGCCGCGGTGACATCATGCTATTTTTACTTGAGCAGTGAGTCACGAGTATATAGTGGAAGCTGGCGCGGGTCGGATTCATTAAGCACGGAATCTGTGAACGGGGAATACACGTTGTGTGGATCCGCGCTACCACCAACACCAACCAAACTGAATCTCCACCAGAAAGCGATGGAAATTCACGGCTAAAATTGCTCAAGTCTCACGACACCAGAAACTGGATCTTTCCAGACGGATCCCCGACCGCCAAAGTCGCAAGAATTGTCCCCGCGCGACACCAGGACATTTGTCTCGATCGGTGCACCCAGTGCGCGAGTGAATTCTCTCTCCCCTAGGAGAAACGGAAACAATTGTTTCTCGTTGTTGGATTAATATTAGAAGGGGAAAAAACGCTGAACACCACCCCAAGTGCCCCAGTGTCGGCACTGACTATTGGATTTTTCTGCCAGTCCATGAAATCGACGATTTCATCGCTCGTCGTTTCCAACCGGACCTAACCGTGTCCCTACAAGGTGAGGCTTTCAATGTTGATTCTATGGCTGTGCTGTGGGCGGTGAGCCTACGATTTATCGGGCACACTGTACCTACGTCGGCCCCCTTACGAGCTGCTGCGCGGGCCAAGCCTATTTTTGTCGAGTGTGCACCGCCCTTAGTCCTATTAGAAAAGTCGGTATAAATATGTTTTTTGGGGTGGTTAGATTTGGTGGGTCCACTGTCATCGATGGATAGTCGCTTGGGCTTAATTTGGGTTTGATACCACGGTGAAATTGGCAGTGCACTATTTCTTCGGGCCTGGAGGAACACCTCAAAACGGTGCGACGAAACGCAACTATGCTTTTTTCAAGTAGACTCTGAAAATATACGGTACCTATACCGAAAAACCCAACTATAATTTCCCATATTTTCAACAACTGACACTGGTTCCAGTAATTCGAGCACCCAAAGTAACAAAAGTTGAACAGCTCTGATAATGTGTGTGCACTGTACGAATTTTGACACAAACTTTGTACAGTATCTATAGTACATGTTAGGCGTGTCCAGCTATCAAATCACTAATGAAAAGTCGACGTTTGGTTTTCGTTATCCTCTAAATTTCACATGCACATGTACCATAAGGTTTACATGTACCTGTATTCCTGTCTTTACTTTTAATTTTTAACTAGAGAAATCCATCGTCTTCGGCTTCCTTCACGACTCCATAAGCGAGGGGGATTTTCATATCTTAAAAAACAAAAAAGGAGTTTCTACCAATTTAGTGAAATAGCAATGTGAAAAAATCGATGATAATCTTTTACGAAATATAGTACAGCGACGCCTTCCTCCACAGTTCCCTTACGATGGCACCAAAGTTGCATATCAAACATTATCAAAAATTCAATTCTGTTGACAGTTTCAGTGGACATGCCATTCTAGTGTTGCAACAACTATTATCAGTCGACAGTCGTACATGTGCCCTCAAGAGTCATTCCCTAACAATTTATTTTCTATTTCGTTCACAGACAGACAACGTGTCAGCTACCAGCAGGCCTGGGCTGACCAAGTGTCCTAGCACCACCGTCATCACTACCATGCTGGAAGTTGGTCTGATCGGCGGCAACCGTGGCAAGATGGAATCGTCGATCGAGGCGTCCTTCTACCCCGACGAGTCCTCCTCCTACCTGCTCAAGGAACGTATGCGCAACATGAAGAAAACGCTGACGCTGGACCTGGACTCGCCCAGCAGCGCCGCCAAGCGCCAAAAGTTCTCCCTCCTCTCCTCGCCCGACCTCAACATGTTAAAGTTGGGCTCGCCTGAGCTGGAGAGTCTCATCATCCAACAGCAGAACGGCCACGTGACCACCACGCCCACCCCCACCCAGTTCATCTTCGCGCGCACAGTCACCGAGGAACAGGCCATGTACGCCGAGGGCTTCGTCAACGCGCTCCGCGAGTTGCATAGCGGATCCGGCGTCCTGCAACAGCCGCAGCAGCTGCAACAGACGGAATGTGCCGCCGGATCGCTGGACGAGCCGTCGCCACTGCAGTCCGGCACCACCACCGTGTACGTGACCACGTCGGCCGCCTCGCCCACCTACACCTCCTCCTCCTCGCCGGCCACCATCTCCTCCGGCAGCCACCAACTGACCGTCGTGCCACCCTATCCGGCACCCACCAGTTGCGCCTATGGTTTCACGTCGTTCGGCGGCGCCACGAATGGCCTAGTTGGTGTTCCACCCCGCATCAAGGAGGAGCCGCAGACTGTGCCGCCAAGCGCCTGCTCCTCCCCGCCACTCTCCCCAATCGACATGATCGCGCAGGAACGCGTCAAGCTGGAGCGGAAGCGCCAGCGCAACCGGGTGGCCGCAAGCAAGTGCCGCAAGCGGAAGTTGGAACGCATCGCCCGACTGGAACACAAGGTGGGCCTGCTCAAGAACGAGAACTCTGACCTGGGCACGGTGGTCACCAAACTGAAGGACCACATCTGCGGACTCAAGCAGCAGCTCATGGAGCACGTCAACAGCGGCTGTCACATTCTGGCGCCTGGTCAGCGTTAAGAAGAGTGGGGTCGCACAACCCCGAACAATTGAAGGAAGCACAACCAGTAAATAAAATAAACCTTGCCAAATGTGGAAACAGTGGCCAGGCGCCGTGTGCCCGGTCCACTCGGAAAAAGAGAGGGGTGATGGATGTGGTGAACAGAAGAACAAATTGGGGTTGCTTCACCTAGCCGTGCAGAACTGAAATCGAAGACAGGCTGACCAAACCCCTACTTCTAAGAACACAAATTTGGCACCAGACTTGGAACGTCACCACCACTACCGTCACCGCAGGGGTCCATGATCAACACAGTGGCCTTCGAATACACAAAAATTTGCCAACCACAAGATGGTTAAAAAACATTTGTGTACTGTACGGACGATACTAGATGGTCAGTTGGTTAATAGTGTGTTTTATGTTTTGCGCGCTGCGCGTCGCTTATTTCATATGTGTCACACTTACGAGGTGCCAAGAGAAGATTAAAAAATAAAACTGGTATGCATCGTAGGGGATCATCGCCCACCAGCTCAACTGTGACTGTCTCCCAACAAACAGTAACCAAAATAAATTCAGTATATTTGAAATCACGTAGTGCGCCGTATCTTCACTTATCGCATACATTCGCCCTGAAAACTCACTAAAATCTAACACGTACATTTAAGTGTGGCATGTTTAATAAAGTGCAAAGTAATCCTATTTCTAGGAAATTCCCAAAACTAACTTATTTAGTTTTTAATTCTCCAAAATACAAACAATGTATTGCTAAATTTCAGTTTCACATGAAGTGAGTCGTATGACATGAAATACATCCTTTATACGATTTTATATCAAATCTTGTGAAACTATACAATCTGTAACGTTCATTTCGTTAGGCATTTATGGTTACATTTTTAATTAGAGTGGCTTATTCCAAATAATTTTTCACAAATACCAAATGCGGTTTTACATGATTTCGAAATTGTCAGTTTCTTTGGCATGGAATCTTGATTGAACAGACTTTTTGATTTTAATAAATGGATTCAAAAGCACCCCCCTACAGATTATTTTAGCTTCCATCCCACACATGTACAGCAACCCTGTATAATCAATACAAAGTGGCCACCATTGCGCCAAGCTCAAATTGTAATTGCAATAACCTGTGATAGTGTACACGTATACATGGATATGTAGAAAACATGTTTGTTTCTGATTTGGGCCAGTTTCCACTATAAAAAAAAGTTTGATGCGCTTTTAGGTATTCCAAGTTCACTTCACTCTTGATTTTTTTTCTCGAAGCCAGCTAGCTATAACTGTGACTTCCAAATACAGTTTTTTTACTTTGCCCAACTGCTTAAAAAACACTTTCTTGGAAGGTTTTTGAAGTTTATATTAACTTAATATAAACTTAGTATTAGTCGTAAACAACTTGGGTTGGTTTATAAAAACGTGCATAGACTAACGAATTTGGAGCCTAAAAGTTAATTGAACAAACTAATTTAGAACTATTTTTATAAGCAACATTCGAGTCTCAATTTTTATACAACTTATTCGTTGTTTTTTTAAATATAGCATCTGTATAGATACAGCCTGTACTGCATGTGCGTGTAATAAATATATTTATCGAAATACAATGTTTTAAAATATAGATGCAGAGTGATAAGATTTTCTTTTTTTTTCGTTTTTAAAAAGTTCTCTTATATATATTATAAATACTGTATATGGTGCGTGCAATTTCAGATATGGCGAACTTGGGACTAATGGCCAATAATAACTAACAAGATATATTTGTACATTACTTGTTTTTTTTTCGTCTTTGCTTTGCTACGTTATGTTTTTGCGCAAATTGTTTCCTTCCATCCAAAGCCATTGTAAATATTGTCAGACGCTTATGCAATTTTGTTTTCGAAAGAAATGAGAAAATATTTTTAATTAAATTTTTGTAAACTAGATGCATTAATGATTACGCATTCACTTCATTTTTGGACAATCATTTTCTGTTGTGTTCGTCTTTTGAGTGCTGATTACTGCAGCATTTTCAAACTTGTTATGGAAAAAAAGTCATTTTGAAATGTCATTACATTACCATTTGTTACGTCAGGGTCTTATGATAAGGATACATGATATTACAATCTAGCTTCAAGTTGCGTTTGAAACTCGAGTTATCAATGCCAAGTAGGCAAGTACAAAGTTAACGGGGTGAAAAAGAAATACGGACATTTTTTACTTGGGACAAAAACGAGTCATGTTTCGTCGCGGATGAGTAATTAATTTTCTTCAAAAATATTTTGACTTAAATGAAGTTAGCCCGACTTGACCAAAATAGTGACGTTGATGGCATGACATCGGCATTGTTTTTATTTAAGCACTCATGTTAAAAAAAACTGCTACATGTAAACTTGTAAAATTGATAGTGGTCACCTGCCCTGATAAAAACTCGTACATTTGATCAAACAAAATTTATCACACTCAAATTAAATGGAATCTTGCCTAACCGACAATTAAAGTTTGGCTAATTTGTATTTTTTTTAAAACTTGTAATTCCAAATGTGTCCAAATAATTGATTTTTCCATTTTTGAGGTCCCAATCGAAAAAAACAATAAGCAAGCAGGCTGGTTAACTGGCACATTTATTTTGAATTTCAACTGTGCCACTCGAACCAAAATTGACTTATTCATTTGGCAAGCTTGATTGGCAAATTTCCAATGTATTGACTCAATCGGGGCAGTGTGTATCGCACTCAACAGTGGCACTCAATTACACTCACGGAAACAACAACCGACAGCGAAAGAAATTTCCACGAACAACCATTCTTTGTAGGATTGTTCTTTTTCTCGGAAAAAGGGTTCGTTCCAGGAGACGACTTTTCACTCTACCTCCCCCCATAACAGTATTTTGACCTTGATCTATCACATCGGCAATTCAACTGCTGTGAAGAGAAATACATGCTGGCGACAAGGACGAACATTTTTTTTCTATTTTTTTGTTGCTTGTGTACATGTACATGTATACTGGTGTTGCTTGCGTATTGAGAGATCGGACCACATTCCAGTGCCGCCATTCTCTCTGCCCATCCTCTTTCCGGTTTGCCGGTCCACGGGAGGGCAAAATGCGAGCACAGCGTCATCAACGACTGGAGATTTCTCAGAAATGGCAGCTAGATTGCCAGGGGGAAGGGGGAGAGCCTCCTAGTTCTATCTTTTTTTTCTTCTCTCTCTTCATTTCAGCCACCGCATAGCAACATTCCAATCGGACAGTCATATCTACGACTAGGATTATAGCAGCAAATTATGACATGGGGAGGCCCGCACATAGAAAGTTTTTCAAATTATCATTTTTTTAAATGTGGTATGGTGTCACGAGTCATTGCCGAAGTGAGAAAAATCTGAAATTAGGATTCACTAAAGAACAGGCGATAAAGAGTATACGGAAAAACTAAAGATAATTATTTTTTTGAATTGTTTGATACAACTTTACAGGGGACACTAGAACTGTTTCAGTCCAACAGATCATGTTGATATAAATATATTGCTACAAATATTTGAAAACAATTTTTTTGTCAATCGTATTTTCAGTTTATTTATCTCAAAGCGATGCGTGACCAATTCCACCAAAACCATTGGCAATCAAGATTGTATTTGAAGTATGACAACCTGGAAATTTTCTCTGCGATCTGTAATACTTTGATCACCGTAAAAACGAGCTCAATTCGTAGAAATTAAGCCGGGGAAACCTTGATACAAAATTATTTTGACAGGCCACCTTCATGATGGCAGGTTAATGGTTATGGTACATGAAGTAACCGACAGACGCAGCTTGTACAGTACATGTTTCGTGTGAGCTTTCTTGTGGCTTGATGCCCTTTCGCAGGAATCGCAACATACAGGAATATGAAATTGTCAGACGCACCAACGGCGAATTTGTACGTGCAGGTGCCTAGCCAAGCTAGCGCAAACACATGTGCTATACTGTAGACACAAACCGCATTAAACAGGATTTGTGGGCACGCCATCGTTTGGTCCCATTTGTTTGCATGCATGGGCCGATTCAGCACAGGTTTGATGAGTGAGAATCCAAACCCACGTACGACGCAACTGTACGCAAAAATACTGCACGCCTGCCCATGACATTCATATTTCTTGTGGTTATGCCATTGATACTGATTGATCGAGCTGGTTAATATTTAACTGGAGGGTTAACAGAATCACAATTTTCCGATTATTTCTGAACAGAACTGAATGTTCAGAATACTGAATTTGAGAATCATATATACTGTTTTCATGCGGCAAAAATATATCAGAAATTTTGAGACCTACGACTTGTGGTTTCTGACATTTGCCGACTGAATACAGGATTTCTTGTAAAAAAAAAACTCAGCCGTGACATTAAAAAATTATTTCTTTTTAAATTCTAATATTGTATTGTTGAGGTGTTCCATGGAAAAACGATCGTCTAAAAAAAAGGTATTGTGCAACCCTTTGGTTGAACCCTCATGGACATGTCAGTGTCGGACCTTTCTATTATTAATTAGGAGGCCTATCCTCACACAATTAAAATCCTCATTTAATTAAAAGTTAACTTTCAGTTTCCATCAAAACACACTTTTTGCAAATGAGTTATTTTATGTGCATAAGGCTTTTTCTTAAGTCTTATCAGCTTTTCTACCACAAAACAATGATCATAACTAAGTCCATTGAATGAATAAACCGGACAGAGTACGAACCGCACAATACTTTAAGCAGGAGTTCTTGTTGCCACAAGATCCATTTTATGGAAGAATCTTTGATTCATGAAGAGCATTTTTTTATAATATCCCCTAGGCCTCATCAAGAAATGTATTCGCGAGCCGCCATTGGAGCAAGGGTGTGTGGGGGTGCCAGTGGTTCCCCACACCCATGCCACCCTCGCTTTGTTCGAGTCGTGGAATAAAATACAAAACGATCGATATTCGCGGAACGACGGGAGGAGGAGTTAGGGGGAAGGGACTGGGGGCTGGTGGGTACGTCCTGCGTGGAAGGGGTTCGACGCCGTCAGCAGTCAAGCGATATACGAGTATATACGAACACGCGTGTCTGTCGTCACAATTAAACTAGCCGTCCCGACCAATAGGGGGGCGTTGAGGCTGCCACGTGCCAGTTCTCTCCCTCTGCCCTGTCCATATGGGGATCACCTCATCGAGTGATTCCACTCCAAAATATAGGGCTGCCATCCTAAAACTCAATGCGATGCCGTTAATAAATCGAGTTGTATTCCACAATTTCGCGAAATCTCGCTCCATGAAGAAAAATTCAGATCCTACCACAAGTTCATGTGCATATTTTAAAATTTATTTTAGAATAAAATTTTGTTTAGTCTTCGTTTCTAGCAAAAACGCCAGACCTGAAAAAGGCCCCTTGAAGAACCCATTCCCTCAATTATACTTTTTCTTACACTTAAATGTCTACATTGCTCACAGTAAGAGAAACAAAACCAACATACATGCATGCTGCACATGTGTTGTTGGTCGAGAGTCATTTGACGTCAGCCTGCCTCATTGTACAAAACGCTGGTGGGATGGAGGGAAGAGAGTGGGGGTGGATTAAGCTACACTGGAGTTGGTGCAATTGGTTTACGAGTTATTCAGGTGTTCGGCGGCGGTACGTGCGCATCCAACGATCACCCGACGTCAATACGATTTCGAGATAGTGCGCTGCTGGCGGCACCAGGTGTTCGATCTCTATTGTAGAACGAAAATCAGCCGCCAATAGGGAGAGGAAACTTCCTCACACATGTTATGCTACTATCAAAAATAATCGAGTTTGTTTCCGAAAGCGTATTGAAACAAATGCGCATAATTTTGTGTGGCGAGAGAACAAGGATATTGTCTAACTGCTTGCAACGTTCTTCTGCGTGTGGTGGTTGTTGCGGATTAATTTTTTTAATGTCTGGTTTGTTCGCAGCACCAGCGCACTACTTTTCAAAATTCAGAATTGAAACAAAAACCAGAATGAAATCATCTTTAAAAGAATATGCCTACCTTCTTACCAAATCAACACATTTTCAACCAGATGTAAGGGAATTGCTAGGACTGCAATCAACATTTTCAACGACTAAAAATCAGACTTCACTCATAAGACTCAGAATTGGTAAAGCACAAAAGAATAAAAAGGAACAATTACGAACCTACAAGTACAATCATATTATAAAAAAATCTTATTTAGCCGTGTCAGTTGTAGACGTAAATTTTGGTGACCCACAAAACGCGCATGAAGCGAGATCATATGAGATGCGGGACTGCCCTGCAGGGGGCTTTGGCCTACTAAAACACTTCTAAAAGAGCTACCACCATACTTGGTCATACAACATTGGCTTAGTTACCATAAGAACCCGAGGCACAATATACTGTATATCTAAATTTGATAACAGTACAAATATCACCATTATGGATTACGACAAATCGAAGAGTGCATTTTGTAGAGAGGTCGCCAATAAAATGACAAACTGAGTCAAGTTATTAACTTCGGGCTACTCACACAGGTTATTAATTTCGCAGATTAACACAATGGCTATCAATTGGGATTGTTCATAAAAAGAACAACCAATGCTACACATATAAATAAATACATAAAATAATTTAAATTCTCAAAAATAGGCACACAATTACGTTTTTTTATATAAAGATTGCCATTTGAGGTCTGCAGCAAAAATTCATTCAAAACTTGCGCGCAAATTGGTTCTGTGATTGCCCACCAGGTGGCATCCAATTACAGACGAAAAACGTTCATGCATAAGAACGGAATTCGTATAAAACTTTGATTATTTTAGAACGCTTTCGGACGTTTTTGTCAATCAATGTATTTAATTTTGGCAAAAACAAACGATGTGTTTGACGATTGACAACGACAACAAAATTATACATTACCAAGCTTTTCTGGAAATGGCGTTGAAAGTTTCTTGAGTTACGCCGGTAGGAACTTCACGCCTGGTCCTAACCACACACTTTCTACTTTCTTTTGCAATTCTTTGTGCAATTCAAATTCTAAGCTTAAATCGCCGGTTCCTTATAAATTAATGACTTGATCATTCACCAGACCTCTGAAATCGTATGTTAAAAACTAATAAATAAAACTTGAGAACCAGTTCTATAACATTTTGTATGCAGTCTGCTTCTGATTTATGAAACGATTCGGATAATTAATTCGGGAAATTGTAATCTTCACTGAGCAGCTCGCGTTCGAGATCAAAATGGAAGCATATTACTTCGGAACGCACCTATATCAAACAAGTTCATATCATCATATGTAAACGACACAACTACTTACGCCACCTATCGGATCCCACGATCCCAATTACCCGCCAAATTCAAAATTGTAAAAATTATACTTAGTCCAAAATTGGACCCACACACATATTTCTCTTTCGTATTTATTTTAAAAATTACAGGGCGCCCAAGTGTAAACGGCTGTCAATATAGTCAAGAGTGGACACACTTTAATTCCCTTGTAAAATAAGGAAATATTGGCCACATTTAAATTACGGTAAATGCTGGTCAAAAACAATCCACACAGAAAGTCTGTCAATCAGCAGTTAAGGGAAAAGGGAAGGATGCAGTATTGTTAGACAATCTCAAAGACGCAGAAACAAATTTTCTAAAGGCCGAATATTATTTGACTAACGTAGGATCCCCCAACACCTTATGGTTACACGAGTCGAAATTTACATGAATTCACCACATAGACAAGACCTGTATCCTGCTGCTGGAGAGATTTGATCGGGAGAGTGTGGCCCAAATCGAAGACAAGACTTTTCCCAGAAAAGTCATATGCTAGAATAAAATTACACATATTGTGTTCTAACATCGTACAACTTTTGTTCAATATTACTATCGAGGAAGACAGGTTGGGGCACATTACAGGACCGAATGCAACGTAAATGATCGAAGGAAAACTGAAAATTTTAGGAAACTTTATAAATGCAATGCTTTTTTTCTCTCTCTCCTGAGAATTTGTTTCATCGGCTGAAATCGCCAACTGCAGTGTACAAGCCGAGCTACATATCCTCATAAGCCATACAAATATTTCTAGTTATTTGGAGACATTCTCGCAGTGGCATAACCGCATAAGACTCGAACAGCTATCAATTTATTAAACATAACTTTCAAGCAGGAAAATTCTAGTGCTCATTAAATTCGTTGAAACAAGTGAGCTTACAAACAATGTTCGAGCGTCACACGAATAAAATATACTTTTTTATAGTAAAACGCACAGGATACGCTCGAACTTCCGAGTTATCTTGAAGGAAACATCACATGTCAGTATAAAAAAATACTTCGAACTCTTTAATTATCATAGAAACTGGCGCGTCGAAAGAAATGAGTTAGTAAAAATGCAAACAAAGTCGTTGTATTTACATGGAATTTTTAATTAAATTAGTAAAATTATTGATACTAAACTGGGATGAAAACTAATCTATTGCGTGAAATCAGTTAGTGGACATGAAACTGATTCTGGACGATGCCTCAATTTCCATGGGCTTATGCTGTTATGCCACTGACCGTAAAACCGACAATCCATAAAAGCTTACACGCAACGAGACTTTTCTGTGACAAGATGTCATGCTCAAATTCAGCCTCACTAACTATTCATTATGCTACTCGAACCTAGACCGATGGGGACCGTGTGTTGGTTAGAAAACGAAAACATGTCATGTTTATTTTACTGTGAGAGGGGGGGGGGAGAGGACGGGAGCGGAGGGGGCACGGGCAATAGATTTAGAAGAAACCGACTTTCATACAAGCATGACCATCGCAAAAAAATTGAAGTCTAAAAACAATTGAGCGACGGCAGTGCAAATGGGAGAACGCATGCGATGTGTCGTTAAACAAACATACTTAAAATGTTTTTAAAAAAAATAACCTACACATATGGAGAGGACGAAGAGCGAGAGGGAGCTAGGCGACCAAGATCTACGCAATTTCGAGTCAATTCCCAAAGAACCCTTCAAACCAGACCCGTTTTTTGTCGCATTGTATGTATGTGTGCGTATATGGTTTTCTTTTCTCCATCTCCCGTCAAATAAATATTCAACAACATACCAACCATTCGCGCACAACAAGCATTCAACCATTCGAATGCAAATAAGGAATACGATGGAAAAAATGACGAAATGAGGAGGGAGGAAGAAATCAAGAGCTTGCAAGCTTTTGGGTAAACCTAGTCAAAAGAGGGATAGATTGAGGAATCAACTCTCCAATAAAAACCTCAGGACAAATAACACAGATCAGTCGGGAGTGATTAGAAAAAAAAATGACAAGACAATAAAATAGCCCGAAGAACTGACTTCAAGTGGTCAGTGTTGAGGTTTTCGACATTAGTCGTCAGGTAAGATGGGAAGATGCGGGGAAGAGAACATGTGGGAATGAGGCGGGCGATGACGCACCATCTACGATGCTGCACCAAAAAATGACGTCATAACAATCGACATCAGCAATCACGAAAACCCTAGCAAAGAGCGAGAGAGAACGCGCACAGGGGAGCTTCACGAAATTATTGCTCAGACTCCGGGGGAGGGGGAGGGGGCGCATGCATGTGCTCCGATCCGACTCATTCTTATCTCACTCCCGACGGAAGTGGGTGAATTAACACAACCTCGGCGCTTGTGCGCATCGTCGACAGAGGAACCGGTGGCGTTACCAACACCGAGGTGGTGTTGCCAGGTGGGGCCAGTGAAGCGAGACGGGGCGAGCAGCAGGGTCACACACACACACACACACTCGGGGGGACTCATTGCCGGAAAGCTGCCTGCAGACCCTGCGTGGGAACGAGGATTGTGTTGCCCGGCGTGACGTAGTCACCGATCATGTAGCTGTTGCTAACTGGATAGTGAGAAGTGTTCCCCATCACGATGGCTGCTTGCTGCTGCTGGCAAAACGAAAAAGACTAGAATATATAAATATTTAAATGTTTTAGTAGGTGTGTGTGATTAGAGCAATGATCAGGCTAAACACTAATGAAAATTACGCTACACTTTCTAATATCCCATATAAGGGCAACCAGCGTTCCTCACTGACTAGAACTTTTCCAATATTTTGAAAGGATGTCGATTCCAAGATAACGCTGGCCAAAAGTCAATCGTAGCAGCCAAGTAACTTGCAAACTGAAAGTAAAGCTTAATTTGTCAAAATCGTTGTGCTACTTAAGAGCAAGTGTGCAGGAAAAACGATTAAAACCTGTTCGCTCGCACAAAACGCGAAATAAATCTGATATCGTGAAAAACGTGGTGCCGTAATTGCTGGGATTCGATTTGAACGTCATCAAATTGACTAACGCGATCATGCCCAGCTCTGTCCTAGAACCGACATCCATCATTTAATTATCTGAAGTATATACGAGTTATTTAAAGAAACGTAGAAGAACATGGAACGTCGGTTCCTGCAAACACTTCAGAGTGTCCGCTGGGAAATGGTGTCTACCTGCGTGAAAAGCGAGGGCGAAACGCCGCCCCCGATGGAGGTGGCAGCCATGGAGGCCGATATGCGACTGGCACCGGCCCGCTGCTGCCCGATACCGTCGCTGGCATTGTAGGTGGGCGAGGACATGGGCGCCGAACTGACGGGGATGTTGTTGATGGTGAGACCGCCGTATACGCCCTGCTGCTGTTGCTGGATGGCCAGATCGTCCAAACCGTTCAGCACGATGCCGTTCACAGCACTCACTACTCACCAATGAAAAAAAAACGGATTTTTTTTAGTATGATGAATAAAGTCATAGCAATTATTTTGTCATCGTAATGATTCATATGTGCCAACTGTCTACTTTCTACCACTGGCAAAGTATCTGTTATCAAACCTTGTCTGGCCACCTGAGAGTCCAGTTGCGTCCAATAGTTCTCGCTGGGCGACGTGGTGTTGTGTCCAGGCGGAGGTTGCGGCGCCTGGCCCGTATACCTGAAGTAGGGGTTCTTGAGGTCAAGGGTATTGGAAGATTTGATGCCAGTGCCCTCTACGCACAGTTCGATGCCCACGTCATAACTCTGTCTACAAATTTATTTCAAATTAAAAAAAGGGTTTAAAAATTAAAACGCAAACAAGATACAGCAATGGCAAATTTCTACGAAGGTCAACAGTAAAGTCACGTTGAACATTATATTCGGCTCGTAATCGCCAAGAATTAAGTCATATCGACAACGGTGGAAAGCAAGTATGAACAGGCAAGATTACCTTTTATTGGCGCTGAGCACAACTTTTCCGGTTAGCACCTGCCCCTGCTTGACAAACATTGGCGTTTCCAAAAGGCAGCGAACCTGGTACCAGTGTGTGAGCGGTTCGGTGGGCGCCGTCGACAACCAAATCGTTTGACTACGAAATGTGGTTGGGAATGAACAGTGAGCTTAAAATCTTTTTACAACGTTTGTGGGTCCAGTGCTAAGATGCACGGAAACGACGATAACAATTAAATTAGTGAAGAGAAAGTACGAAGGCAGTACTCACGAGGCACCGATGAAGGCCACGTCGAACCAGAAGGCCAGCCCGTGCACCGTGCCTGAGGAGAAGAGATGAAACTCTAGCGGAATCTCAATGTGGTGCAGGTCCGTCTCCGACGCCTCCAGGAAGTCGACCACGTGCCTCTGCGACTTAGCCATGCAAATGCGAATGTCAAACGTATCCTGCGAGATAACAAATATGCAAAGTCACCTTAAACACCCGACAGAGTGGCAAAGAACAGTAATGACAAGCGCGGTATAGCATTCATTTGTTGAAAGGTAGCTACCGTAATCAAAACAACTCAAAATTTCTTGACTTGCAATCATCATTCTGAATTAGTATTCGAGTTTCGCAGTTCGTGCCAACTAAAAAGCTTTAACAAACTATTCCAAATTGACCAGACACACCAGATGACGCAGCAAGCTCCAGTTCTATACATATAAAAGCGTTACAGTTATGACCACATAAGGCCTAAAGGCGACTTACCACAACCGGTTGCCTAAAATACTCTTTCATCGCCGCTTGCCTCAAACTAGACAGATCCACACCGTGAAACGACTGCTGATACCTAGAAAGCAAAACGCGAGGTAAAACAATTAAATTAAAATGCTGCACATCTCACTAACCCAAAAACGTTTCTGCAGTTCGACAGTTGTACGTGCGCACACATACCAGAAATTAGCTTTGGAAAACTGTTCCATATACAGAGTGTCGTCGGTAAAGGGGACGACATGGAGATCACCTCGCGTCGGATACATTTTGCCTGAAAAGAAAAATATTTGAATTTGAAAAGCATGGTAAATCAAATAGAGGAGGGGGGGGG
>JAQGBY010004318.1:0-16886 GCA_034698785.1 Mycogona germanica | reverse complement strand
GGTCACAACAGGAAGATTCTGTACCCCTCTCAGAGCTTAGGCCCTATGTGAGAGGCACGTTTTCACCAGTACCCCGAACTGTTTTGACCGAACTGTGTCAGGATCAGAGATTCTGGGATCGAGTCTCGGCCCAGTTCCAACGAAAGTATTTTTTCACATCGGTCCGGTTGCGAAATTTGATAAGATCTATAATTTAACTTGTTGCGTCATAGTTCAATCGGGATTGTAGGTGTCCTTAATTCGTTTATTAAGATACCGGTGTAATTCTAGTTTTTCGAGAGAAATTATTATGAGCGCTTTATAAAAAAGTAGTTGAAAAACTCCTGTTGTGATATTGTATTTTAAAAATGCTCCAAGAGTCCTGAGGGGTGTTGTCCTATTAATTTTTTTAAATATATTGGACGACTTGTTGCATGGCAAGGGGTTCAGTTCGTTTCACCCACTTTGCCTAACGATTCCATATTTCTGTATTCCCCATCAAGGGATTATTTTGTTGCGATTGGGACAACAGGTGGTGTGGTGGTGCATGTAAAATATTTTGAATCTGAAGGCTAAGGGCAGGGAAGCCACCCCGTGGACTCCTTTGGGGCCTTCGCTGCTCACAAGCAGAAGCAGCCAGCGCAGCAAACGTTCCTCTTCGGGCAATTGGGAGCTGGTGCGGAATTAAACGTTACGAGTATATTCGTCGTTTACGATCCGGGTTGGCATGGCGACAGATATTCTTTTTTTGTGTGTTTATTTGTCCGCAAGATCCGCTAGGTAGTTTCCGAGTCACGTTTCCAGTTTGCGAAACGTCAAGGCGCTTCCAGTCTGGGGTGCGTCTATCTTTTCAATCTGGCGCGCTCCCGATCTGGATAGTCCGCATAATTGTCTTTTCTTGTCTGTGGTTCCACTGACCCAATTCCATTGTGTCTTTTCTTAAATAATCTACTCGAATGTTCTGGGTGAAGTAGATCATTTCTTGATGTCGTGGTTTTGGTAAAAATCGGATTCGAACTCAGAGTTCTGCGATAAGGAGTCAGAATCATTATCCATTAAATAAGTTCTGCTTTTCATTTTGTGCTGACTTTTACAAATTTGCAAATAAATTATTTTTAGTTTGTTTCCTTCAGTTAAAAAATCTGTTTACAAGTTTATTTGATGTTGTCTAAGACAGCGCAACGGCAGTGATCTAAGAAATTTTTTAAAAGGACGTAATGGATAGCGTGCTTGCCTTTCAATACCCATATCGCGGTTTCGATTCCTGGCTGACACCTTCGAAATTTTTCGGGCGAGTGAAATTCCTTCGCCCACTTTCTTTCGGAATGGAAAATGAAAACAAAGATGGAAACGTGAATCAGGACACCTAGCTCAACGATCCATTTCCTAGGCAGCCTAGGTTAAACAAAATTACCAGGTCGCCCCTGGGGGGGGAGGGTTTTGAGTCTTGAAAGGTGGAAAAGCCTTCTCAACAAACATTTGTATAAGACGTTTAATATGAATACCTTCATTAACATAAAATCGTATTGGCGAAATTAAGCTCGTGCTCATCGGAGCAATGCCAGTCCTGGGAGCAATCAATTGTATCAATATAATATTGGAGCGAAATTGAAAAACATGACGCACCCCGGAGGCGGAAGTTCTTGGAAGTTCCCCAATGGAAACGCTGCTCTCCCTCTCCATCTTTCTGAACGCATTGCTCAGCCGCGTCGCATCATGGTAGTTAGTGGTTAGGGACTGAGAGTGCCGGCGTATCCGAACGACGCTCAGCAGGGGGCGCTGTTGGCAACACGCACACTCTCGCAGCCATACAGAGCTCGCGTTTGACCTTGTTCCGCGGGCCGGGGGCTCTCTATCACAAACACACACATGGTATGTTGGCAACAGGTGATTCGTATACGTCGCTAGGGCAGCCCCGTTGTGAATTTCTCGTGAATGCGGACGTGCTTTTTCCTGGTGGTTGCGATGGTGGGATCGTTACCTCGGTGGTGTATCAAAAATAAAAATAAAAATGGAAGGTCGAGTAAACGTCGTGTCAGTCGTCCCGCTATAGAGAAAGGAAGGCAAAATTCGAATCGGTTGTCATTCAAGCAAAACTAGTGCAACCTCTGCCACCCATTATCCGAAACTTTTCTTGCAACAGAATTTGAATTTAACCCAATTCCTAACCTAAACCAAATGTAACCAAAAATATATGTAATATTCGGAATAGACCTACTGTGTTCTTAAAATGGTAATTTAATTTACAGACTTTTAAAACATCTTTGTATTTTTTGGAGGGCATATAATCAAAATTTACTCAGAAAACTAAAAGTTCATACAAACTAAAATCAATATTTTTACCAGCTCTTTACCAGAAGTTAGATCAAAATGTGATGGTAATGTGTTCTCTGGAAGCGACTAGCTTCTTTCTTATTCCAAATTTCCCTCAGTAGATCGAGCTATCAGATTTCAAGCTGCTACGGCGCGGAATCATCTGTTAGTAATTGACCGGAACCAACTCATTTGCATGCCGTTTATCGATTAAGAATACCGAGGAAAAATTTTCTCGTCACATCTGTCATGTGCGAAGAGCCATTTAATGGGCATCGTACGATTAAAGCTGAACATCACTTTCTCACACCCTTAACTCGCCCACACACATTTAATTTAATTGTATCAGGCGTTTGCTTTAGTGACACCAGTTTTACTCTTGAATTTTCATAGTCTTAGGTGTTTGTTGTGAAAATGACGTCACGTAAACCTAGACCTTTTGATGTCACATGATGGTCTCCTGGAGCTATATCAGTATATTTTAACAATTGTCTTTCGTCTTCGGTGATACACGGTTAGGGGCCCCTAAAACAAAAATGGTAGTTATTTATATATTTATTTATATACTTATACACTGACACCGTGATCGCTATAGATTTATTTTTCGAGTGTTGATTTCGATATATTTCTATCATATATCAGCACACCCTCCGACAAGGCAATGACCATTACGACGAGGCTTCCATTTAATTACCAATCCCGCGACTAGCCGAACCTAGGTATGACCTATCTAGCGGAACGAGCGGTTGATTATTATGAACCGGATGTTTAGGGTTTCAGTTCCTTATTTTCTGTTACATAGTTGGATTAATGTCATATCTTAATTTGTTCCCTGACTTTTGACGTTCTATCCGACGTGAATTCTAAAATTCTTTACGACTTAATTTCACCTTTTGAATTTCCATATTTATTGAAATGGAATGGAAAGTTGTACACTTTTTTATCCTCACTCCGGGTCGTCAAAGAAATAAGAAGGATAACCGCACATAATTTTTTTAAGACCAATGCGGCATTTTTTAAGATTGTCGGAGTGAGCAAACTAATCTTAATTATTAGTAATTTATCTAAAGGGATGAAATTATTTGGTTAAAAAGCATTTTTTCGAGCACAATCTCTGTTTCAAATGCATTATGTGGCTCATAGCAATCCGGATCAGGTTGATCTGGCCAAATAAACGGCTCAACTGCAATCGCTATCTGGATCGATGCGCGCCCCTGGCTCTGACGGCGTTATCAAAGCGATCCCCCTCCTCACGTACCAAGTTCTCTGTCCGATAAGCGGACTTAGGCTCAATATCGCAGATAACCGTTCCATATCCGCTATTACGTTAATGTATTAGTTATTAGTTGTGCCTACTACCGTTGAGCCTCTCCCAATTCGTATTTTCGTGGTCGAACGGCGATGACGTCACGACGTGCACAGATAATAACGTTCTTGTCCGGAGACACTCTGACGTGAGCCAGTATCGTTGTAATTACAGAGTAGGTGCCGCAGGTTTCGCTCAAATCGAGACGAGATATTGACCCGTCTCGGTTCTCTTCTCGAAATGTCAAAATTGGTCTCATCAGTTAATTTTAATCGATATTGGAGTGCGTTTTTTATTTACCCAATAATGATGTCTTAAGGATTAAGCTGCATTACTCATACTAAAAATTTCACATTTGCAGCAAAGTCGAAAGAAGTTAAAGATGTTTGACGATTCAATAGTTCAACAATTACATGCCGTTTTATAAATGTCTTCAGTCTGTTATTGCACGGAACTTATTATTGAATTAGTCCATACGAATGAGAGATCAAAATTAGTTAAGTAGAAGCCATGATAATTATTTAAAATATATGCCAATATATGCTATTGGAATAGTTGTCAAAATGATCGAAGATCATATATCAGTGTTTGAAGACTCTGCCTCAAGACTCTTTTCCATGGAATCGATTTGCTCAATTTCCACGTAAAAGCTTTTATTGCAGAGGTTCCTGTTTCAGTTCTTCGTAAACGGTCTACTGAAATTGAAACAACCGGAAGTACAATTGATTGTCGCCCGCCGGACTACCGCCCATCCACTTGCGCCCATCTCTAGACATAGATCTAAGTGGTGGGAGCGAGAAAACTGTTCCCCGAAAAAATGTTTACTCCGATAGAGACCTACTTCCCGGCAAGATTTGTGGAAACCCGTTTCCGACGAACCCCGGGCTGCCGCCGGCCAAAGTTTGTTTATAAACCGCTGTCTCGATTTCGTCTAAACTCTAAATTTACATACAAACGCCAGTCTATCGTTCCCTCTGGTGTTTTGTATATTGGGGCTGAGGTTTTCGAGGTTTCTCGTTGAAAGTTGCGAGTCACGCCCGGGGGATAGCTGGTTCCAAACCCCCATTTTTTCCCTCGCGTCAGCATATAGCGGCAGCTGGTTTAAGGAGAATCGCGGTGACGATATAAAATCGCTTTTGGCTAACAGAGTTGGCGTTCTCTATTTTTGTTATTTCCAAATGAGCGAAAAATAGCTCACAGAAAAATTCTTGTAAATCGGTTAACAATGTTAACCCCCTATACGTTTGCGAAGATGGTAAGATCATTAAGTGACTAGATCATTGGGTGACTGACTGCCATGTGACCTCGGATCTGATTAAAACCGACTTTTACTTGGCCCATGGCCTGCCGACCCTCACTTTCGACTTCGGTTTAAAAATGTTTAACATTTGTGGAAGTGACGAGGTGTCTGGAATGTCAATTTAGGCTCCCTCTAATGCGCCTGAAGATATTTAACTATTATACGTTAATCCAAGACTCCGGTTTTTTTTTAAAAAAGTTCCCTGTGTTGTGCCGAGGTCAACCCAGATTGAGTGAGAACTCCTACAGTTTTGTAAAGTCATGCCTTTTCTGGGAAGTCCTGTATTTTCACTATCGTGGTGGTCGTATACGTTAATTAAATTTGCTGTCATTTTTATCCAAAATTTATTAATAGTAACTTAACGTCTACTTGCAAAACGGTGTACTTTTAATAATGTTAAGGCCGAAAAGCGCGAGCTTTCCTGATTTTTCGAGAAAATATGTTGTGTATTTTGTTCTCGCTCGCCTCTGCCCTTTCGCCGAGCCATGTTCATTAGGCGAACACCTTTGTAGACTTCATCGAAAGTGGCGTCAGTCTAGTGTATAAGAACCACAACTGAAGCGACGCTGGCGTCGGTGCATACATACGCGCGCACCAAGTTGCTGATGCCTCCAGGCAGATGCAATATAGCGGTAGACGCGATCGAAGTTTTTGAACGAGGAGTTCAAAAACTTTGGCATTAGCGTGGACATGTTTTCCCAAGTTGAAAAATTCGGTATAGAAAGAAATAACCACCTTCCGCCAGGGATTGATTTCTGTCGACGGAACATTCCGATGGAGCCATCGCTCGCAAATAAAAAAAGAATGGTTTAGAAAATATGGAAACCAGAAGCCAACACGAAAAATGACGCCGTTTTTCAGCAGTTTTGTTTAGTGATTTTCATTTGAAACAAAAAGTTTAAGGTCAAATACAAATAGGAGTTCAAATAGCCTAATGGTTTTCTTCTAAGAATTTCTCCACTCTATTGTCATCTTCCGTTTCCCCAAATCTACTCCAGACGTGTCACGTCTAAGATCTAACGTCTTCAATTCGCTGCTCAATTAGGACCATTTGAAAAACTCTTCTCGAGTGTTTTTAAATTTTGGTTTGAAAAAGCCGCTGGCGAAGGCAATAAAAATAGAACTGGAAACGAACGCCTTTTCACAAAATCATCAATCGATTCCTTCTTTTGTCGACGACTGGATCGAGTTTTCCGAAAACTGTTTGTATAGTCGTGATCCCTTTTTATTTTATTTGGGAGATACGACAACTAGGGAAACCCCTTGAGACATCGAGAACGAGCACAACTCTCCTTTTTATTTTCTCGCCAATTCATTTCTGATGGCGTTCTGAGTAAATGCCAATTCGTATATTCATGGTCTCACACTCGATTGGTGCCACAACGGTGGAACTGTTTCCCAATAGACATGGTTATATCAAACATGGTTAGAGTACCAAGAAAATTAGTCTGTCTTGGTTGAGTATCTGACGACGCTAAATACCTGTGAATTTGTAAGAGGGGAAAAATTCTGGAACTATGTTTAGACGTGTCAGTGTTTTTCAGGAGGGATATGTTCCAAGACTTTAAGCGGAAATGCTCCAAGCGAAAGTGCAGCATTGCAACACTAAATACCACACTTAGTTTACTATAACCAACGCGTTCTGTTCAACAGTTCTGTTCAAATGTGGCGTTGTTGATTGCGATCCGCGTTTGGAGAGTGTATGACTCTGGAGTGGAAGTCTAGGAAAATTTCGAACATAATCTAGCAGACACACTCAAATGATTTACGCGATACAACGCCAATCATGATATACGCCCATATGCGAACACCGCCAACGCCATCTACCGAGCAGTCGCTTAAACTCGTCGCAAATCGAACGCGCTGGAACATAGACTGAGTGAAGCAGAAATCTATATATTTGCACGAATTCCAAAAAACTACCAACACATTTTAAAATCGCTGAATATTAACACGCAAACGTCAATATGCGGCCTTGTCAAAATACAAATACCCGTTTCTTGCAACAACAAATTAATGGACACTGATACTGCCCGTTTTGGCTTGAGTCTCACAGGAAGATATCGAAGCCTATTTTTTTCTCTTATGGCCTGGAGCGACCAGCAACATTGAGAAATCGAATTCTTTGACATTTCGTGTCTACTTTTATCCCGATCTAAACCCGACTGTGTGTGCTGATAAATTGGTCGCGTAATCGTGCAATGAGTTGTGTTCATTGTTTGCCTACTTAATGAGGTTACGATGTTGGATATGCCTAGCAGCGCTTGCATCAAGATAACACGAATGTTGTCGAGGTTTTAAAAGAGAGAGGAGGACGTATTACAATTACGGTTATAGGGCACCGGCTCTTGCAATAATCATTCTCGTGATCATTAAAACCTGGCTTTTCGGTTCGTTAATGGTGAAGTCATCTGGGCCAAATTTATTCTGTGAAACGCTCGAATCGCTCGCCAGACATTTACAATTAAATTTGACTAGATCTGAAACACCACTACCAATTACGAGCTCATTTTGTTCAAGCATTAACTGATTCACTCAAATCTCAAGAAATTTCTCAGATCTTGCGAGAAATTTGCTATTGGTGAGATAGGTGGTCGGTAAGGTGCATTTAAATTTTATTTATAAAAATAATAGCTCTACAAGTTTAACAATAGTTACATGCAGGCAGAGTTTAGCTCAAAAGCGGTCAAAATTTTACAAGAAATGTTGTATCCAATTTGGAAAAATAACGTCTTGCTATAATTTTAGCAGTACAATTGTTTTTTCAATTGCTAGCCGACTCCAGTCTTCAAATGTACTTTCCAGATTAATTTCATGCATTTTTTATTTAAGAAATCGTGTTGGATTGACTCATTTTTGTTCAAAATAATTTTTAACGAGGAGTGCAGAAAGTGTTAACAAGTTTATTTTGAGCAAAACTGATCAACAAATGTTGTGGCACCCTGTACATGTCACGGTGATCCCTCCTCCCCCTCTTTACCAACTCCAATATAATGTGTTAGCAAATAAGCCAATTACACAAAAGTGGTTTGAATACAAAATGAGTTAATTCACTACCTGCACCTTCATTTTCTAGGTATGTTCAAAGAGTCTCTCTCATTTTTGCGTACATGTACATGTGTGTATTTACGTACACCAAAATGCCGTCTGGTAAGAGCAGTTGCACTAAATGTTGATATTGTGTCGCCCTCACCGCTAGAAATGGTAGAATGGTATTCCCTCTGGAACTACCGTTCTATTGTAGGGGCACACATTGCCTAATAGCAGGATGACTGGCTATTTTTCCTATAGACGTCGTATGCTCGTGTGTATATTCAAAAGCAATTTAGCTGAGTACATGTAGTCGTTCAGTATGGTTGGACGGACACAAAAAGAGTTATTTTTCAGATACCTGCGTGATGGCTTAAGGGATCGCTTGCGAAAGGTTGACGCATCGGTTAGGCAACGAGTCTAAAATAAATTCACAGTGATGTACCTGCATACATGGATACATGTAAACATGAATACGTGCGTATTTATAACATGCATTACTTCTACTTATGACATTTACTTTCTGCCTGTCGTTGAACCAGTTTCGATGTGGTGAACAATAACTTATTACTAAAGTAAGTTTGAAAAGTAAAGCTGAGAAAAGAAAAGTAAGCTGAAAAGTAAGTTAATATTTCCTAAAAAGATGTTCTGGATCCAGTCAAAATACGTTTTAGAAATCCAAAAATTATTTTGATATCAAGTTGTCTAAACATTTATTCAAATGTGGATTAAGTAATAATGTCATTTTAAACCAGCTTCTCTTGAAAACTCACTGTAATGGCTACGTAGGTAGAATAGTACGTCCAATGGAGCGATTCATGGAGTCTTCTGTTAAGAAATACGAACCAATGCGTATGTATTCCTGTATATCGCACCTGCGGCGTGGTCAAATTGAATCACGGCAAGATAAATATTCCCAAATGCTGTACTGGAAACGGCGTCCCATATATTTTATACATTTCGCATCTAAGTAACATTTATTGCCCCAGTATATACCCAGAGTACTGCCGCTCCAGGGAAATTGCTATTCTAGGGGCCGCGCTACATTTTCAGATGCTTCGCGAATTAGATGCGTAAATGCAATCGCATTTTGGTCCGTGTGCAACCAATTGAAATGTATTTATAAATATTTGAATGCGTTTGCGCAAGATAGAGCATCGTGCCCGCCAATGGGAGAGGCGAAAGTGAGACCCGCCTGGCGAACGCACCCCCGAAATGACGAATGTTTGCGCACGTATTGATTACTTATTAAATTTATTTAATAGTCCTTGGGCAAATTGTGGAGGACGCAGATCAACAGGCCAGCTATGGTCTATTTTCGGACTCATTCTACAGAGTGTTTCGGAATGACATGATGCAGAAGTTTATTTAAATCATATTGCTATTTCAGTTGTCATAATCTTTTGCAAGACTATTTCACATGAACTCGTATTTTGAATATTTGTAATTGCAGGGCAATGCTTTAGATCAGTTTATAATGTTGTACTTTACTATCCGTTGTTGAGATTAGCGCCCGAGCTTGAACCAATCGAGGTTATAGGTGACAGAAAAATCGGATAGTGCAAGATGGAGTTACGAAGTTGATCACAACAAACGCGCGACTAAACGCGAGTTTGTTTCAATAACGGATCGTCCCAATCTTTTTTTGGTGAGGCCAATCCAGATTGGGCTTATTGAGAGATTGGACAGAGTTGGCGTTGTTGTTCGCTGCCCCTTATACAATCGCAAACACTGATTGCAGCTTGACAGAAAAGGGAAACAACTATTCCCCTAAAAATATGCAAATTGTCATGAAGAGGTTTTTATTGATTGGCCGTATCATTATAATGGCACCGATAATTGAAGCGGTGAAACCTAGAGTGGCGTAAGTCTGTTTTTTTTTAATTTTTAGAGATGGTCAAAAATGCAATCATGGCAGGTGAAACTATCATGTGACGTACGCCAAAGCTTATCTGTAGCGCCAACAGAAGTTGGACTTGTACACGGAACTATGGTAACGCATTCAGTAAACATCTTGCTTCTTAATTCGGGAAAGAAATACATTACGCCACTATAAGTTTCACGGGTTCAATTAATTATTCCACTAAATTCAATTTTCATTGGAAGATATTTGACATTCTTATATTATTTTGTTAAACAAGCCTGATATAGCTGAATAAGCCGCCATAGCTCATATAGATTTACAAACCCAATGTTTACGTGTGCATCTGTTTGTTATCCAACCGTTGGCGGGGGGCGCGAGAAAAAGACGAAATATTTTTATCTGATCTCCGGTGCTCCATCCATCAGCGGCGCCGGTGGGTCTTGCTAAAGTTGCTATCGCGCCCCTGTTATCTCGCCGATGTGCACGGGAGAGTCGATGGATTACGTCTTAGCGATCGCACGTTGCGCATGCGCGGACCGTCCGGCGCATGCGCAGTGATGTATTTTTTTGGCAGCGAGACGGGAGACTGCCGTGCCACGCGTCAGCTACACGCCATTCGAACGTCAAACATGCGAAAAGCCATAATTATTATATTGTGACTTTAGGGTTATTTACTGTATGGATCGGCGGTGACGGAACTGGGGTGCGCGTTCCAATGTGCGATCTGTAGTACTTCTCTAATCCACAGCTTTGTATATTATAATTTTAAATGTCCCCTTTTTAAAAATTATTTTCTGCTTCGATTTTGCGTATTTCTTGAGATATCAGCCATTTAAAGTATTTTTTAAAAACAACGTTTCGCCAGAAGATCCAAATATGGCGTCTCCACTTCTCCAAAATGGCGCTGTCACTATCACGTGCTACCAATGCTGCCAGTCAAATTTCCATATTTTAAATATACCGATAAATGATGGCGGGCTTTTGACACTTCCCCAATAATTTCATGACCTCTGGGATGAACATCTTAGAATACGTAGTTTGGTTGTTCATCTTCCAGGAAAAGCGGCCGACGTTGATTTGGAGCGAGCCAATTTTCGTTGCGATAGCAACTGAACGTGTGAACAGCCAATTGGTCCGCCCCAACTTCCGAGAACCAGGACGGTGAATGATTTTTTTCTCTGCTCGCGCGAATTGAAGTCGTGCGACTGCAACGCCACTTCCGGTGGCTGATCTGCACCAGCGCCATAATGAGCAGCCAAAGAAAATGTCCCGGTGAGGACACGTGGGATGGATGAGACTTGACGACGGTCGCCATCGCCCTTACTCAGCGAGGCCCTCGCACATCCGACGTGTCAAATATAGTTGGATCACCGAGACAAACGCCATGATTAACTTTGATGATATCTCTGAATCCTGTCTTGATCCTGTCTACAACTTTCCATTATCTGAAGCTAATTTATTTAACTAGACACTGTATGTAATTCAATAATCACATTCACTTTTTTTTTAATTCACTGAAGTGGCGGGTCACAACAGGAAGACTCTGTGCTCCTCAGTGCTTAGGCACTATGTGAGACGCACAGATAAAATAATTGTTATTTTATTTACGGTATCAAAAGTTTACAACATGTTCATCTTACCAAAAAAAAACACCACTTACATTTCCAAAAGAATACGTCCTTCCCGGACCATAACAACAATCACATATTTACTTTTCACATAAACCCTACAGCAATTTTTAATTCCTGTCAACGAGCAAATTGAACTGCTGTGATCAACAATCAGAATTTTATTTGTAAAGCGCCTTGGGAGCCGATCTTTCCCGGTGTAAACTGCGCTTGAGCCGCCACTAGAAAATGTCAAAAAAATGTATTTCATTACGAGTATTTCATGTCTGCTGTCATTTTGCAATATTGTTCTTATCTCATTTTGCTCACGTGTCAAGTCAGTTCACTACAAATCGATTAATCAGTTTCGGCGAGCTCATATGATAATCTGGAATTTTCCAGTTTGTTTCATAGATTTGCATTTAGCAAAACGCTTTAGGCTGCTCGGCATTTCTAAGCAGAACAGCGAGAACGGCGACGGCGGCTTGTTGCGCCACAAATTGTTTTTCTTTCTCAAAAATATTCGCAACAAAAATCACATAATCGATGCGTTCGCAACAGTGGTGCTCGAACTGTCGACATCACCGAGTTCGCGAGCGGAAGTGCAACAGAAAGAAGAAAAAACCTAGGCAAAGCACAGGTGTTTCAGATAGTGGTTAGCGTGTCGAGGTGCTATTCCCGACCGAGACCACCGGAATGGATCACAAACAACTCAAGTAGGCGTTTGAAATTAATCAAATAATAGTATTTTTTTGAAAATGATTCCTGTGTGACATCACAATGGATGGATTACTGGCAGCAATTTGGAGGTACTTCAATTTGTTGTGTTCGTTGAGTACCAAACAAGTGTCGATATCGGCCAGTGACGTGTGCGCCTGGAAACCCGAACAGGACACACTGCGCCGGAGAGAGTGAGAGACAGAAAAAGAGAGAAGGAGCGCTCAAACCGCTGGAATAACCCCAGTTGCCCAGGCTTCTCGCATCTCATTCGCTGCACGGGCGTCGGTGTGGCACATTTGCTGATCTCGCGTTGGGTCTAGGCAAGCTCACTATCGAGTATTCCGGGTTGGTTGCGAGCACGTTTTTATCACACGCCACCAACCGAGGAGAGACATTCGTTTTTGTCAGTAGTGGTGGCCGCTCCACCCGGTGTGCTTGGTGTGCAGACCGCGACCGACACTTCTCACAACCTCCCCCGCCCCCCATCTTACCTCGGCGACCTCGCCCCTCTATACAAGCGGATAAAATCGCTCGCTCTCCCGGCATTAGGGGCAATTTGTTAGCCGGTACTGCACTGACGTCGGACTATAGAAAAGCTGGCCACAATTGCAATCTCGGTCCGTCACCTCGGATTAGCTGACGTCTCCCGCCAAAGAGGATTAAGATTAGGTTGAGACGTCGTGTGGTCAGTGGTCAGCTCGAGTGGTGCAATCGCGCTGGGCAGGTGGTAGTAGTGGCGGTGGTGGTGGTGGTGGCCGTGGGTTTGAGTTTGACGTGGTGGTCCGCCGTGGGTGCAACGTGCCGGGGTGACGGGGGCCGCAGGCTGGCCGTCGGCTACGACGAATTCCAAAAAGCGGCCCGCCAGCGACGGTAGCTCCGATGAGGAGGAGGACGACGACGTCGACGTCGTCCGCGGACACGGCTGTCACGGCCTCGGTGCCACCGGATGTTGTTGCTGCCCGTTGCCCGCCTGCTTCCGTTCCTGGTGGTGGTGGTGGTGCTGCTGCCGCTGGGCCAACCGCGCGCGCCGAACCAACGTGATCGAGGACCGTAAACTGTCGCCACATCATCAGCGGCGATTCGTGAGCAGTTCGCCCGACAATCAGCCGGCCGTCACGGTCGATCTCGTGGTGTCTCGTAAGGGTATTCTGAGGGGCGCCGACCTGGGTCGCCTCAAACCCCAAGTGACCTTTGAACCAAGCGTCGTCGCTGCAGGCGAGGAGGAGGAGGCGGAGCAGGAAGAGGAAGAAGAAGAGGTGGCGGGGTCCGTAGTGTTGGCGCCCGCACGTACCGTAGTGTGTGGTGGAGGTGGTGGTGGCGGTGGTGGTGTGAGGGTCGCAGGGTTGCCGCCTCCGTCACTGGCGCCGGCCGCAGTAGCAGCAGCAGTCGGCGCAATCAGTCCGACCACCGTGCTGGCGACGGCGAGTGCGGCACCACCCGTCAGCGGTGGTGGCCCCGGGGGGCCGCGCTCGGCCGGCAGCGGGCCGCTGGTGGCCGCGGGGACCGGACGGACGGGGGTCGGCCCGCCGCACAAGGAACTGCACAAGAGCTGCAGCACGCCCACCCTCAAGGTGGGAATCAAGGGGGTGCTGCCCAAACCGATGCCCAAGCGCAAGTGTGTCCTCAAATTGGATGGATATTCCTATGTAATAGGTAAATAAATCTCCTTCCTTTCATGATCAAGTTTATTATTAATTATTAAGAAAACAGTGTTTTTATCTTGATCAAATCTCGAACAATTGTGATTAAATTTATTGTCGTACATGATAGCAGCTTATTGTAGTAGATTTTTTTAAATATCACATGGTGAATCAATTAAATTAATATACAGGGTGAACCCGAAAATATTTACCCCTTTTTATTATTTTTAATAAATCGGCCAAAAAATATTGCGTACATTATGAAACTTTAGCATAATTAAGACAACTGTATCGCTTTCGAATTTCGAGACTCAAATTTCAGTTTTAAAAATTCTTATTATTAAAGTTGCACCTTGGTTGTTGGCTCTTGTCGATTGCCGATTACACCTTCGAGATAACAACAAATATGATGCCAAATAACCTTAACGAGTTTCCAAACAGAAGATGAATTTTAGGCGAATTTGAAAAATCTTTAGCGAAAGATAAATCAAACCGAGACTGTCTACCTTCATGAAACTTCTGAACGACCACAGTTTGCAGATTAAGCATCAATCCGCTCCTTTTCCGGATCCTTTGTTCGTAAACTCGTTAAGTCATTTGGCTTCATAATGTATTATTATGCCGTATTTTTATCTTAGATAAGCGGCATTTTTGTAGCAGAGTTGAGCAAACGCGCTACACAGTTGCGAATTGCATAAGCAATCGGTAATCGGTAATAGTGAGAAATTTGAAAATTAAAATTTGAGTCTTGAAATTTGAAAGCGGATACTGTTATGTTAATTATCCCCAGATTTCATAATAATCGGACTATTGCCCAAATTATTATTAAAATTATTGTTTAAAATAATAAAAGGGATCTATCATATCCCCTTTAGCAATCGTTGTGGTGATTGAAATTGCGTCGTCAGATGGTTTCCAAAAAAATTGATTTCTCTCAAACTCAACGTTGTTTTGTTTTTGCCATATTTGAATTTTACTGAATACCCTTCCAGTTCAACTGAACCGCTGTTGAATTATTTTCAAGTAAGCCGAAGGCTTTTAGTGGATTCTTAGTATGGGTAAATTAAGTTAAAAGAGAAGTCGCTTTCACTTCAAAGAACACAAAGAGATCGTGGTGGATTGGTCTTCAACTAGTGTGCATGAGCGGGTCCAAATTCCGGCGCGTCCATTGCATCAATTACCGTGTCTTAATCTGGTATTGTAAAGGAAATCTAATTTTCTATCGAAATAAGTCTCTCGTTTTCAACCTGCCTACGAGTCCTCCATATGGAATCATTCGAAGCATTGGGCAAACATTCTTCGCTAGAGTTTAGTACGTTGCGGTAGATCTTTTGTGATCTTTTTTAATTTCTGTGATTCGACCATCCGTACAGCCGTAAATCAAGACGTATTAATTGTACATTGAATTGTTGCCGTTGAATCTTTAAATTTTAAGACGTCTTTCGTAGTAGTAGTAGTAGTAATGGTGCGTTACGTAGGAGAAGTACGAATGGATTTTAACATTTTAAGACCTCTAAAAACAACACTTTCAAAAATTGAATAATCGATTTCCTTTTTACACAAGGACGACGAATTAATTTCAAATCAAGACGCCTCGATTTGCAGTGTAGTTAAACCTGGAATTTCCGCAATTCCAAAAAATATATATTTTCTTTGACAGTTTCTTGGAGAATCTTTTTAATTAGGCAGATTTTTGTTGCCAGCTTTGAACGTTTCAGTTTATCTTGCAAAAGCGTTTAGCTGTATATGGATACCACGTTAATAAACCGGGTCTCATGAGAATAACCGCATACAAGACAAACCGACTTCCATGAGATGAACTCGCTCTGAAATGTCAGAGTTGAGATATCCGTCCATTTACCACAAATATTTCGCCGTACATATGCAGTATATGTTCGCGATCGAAAATGAGTTTCGGTAATCGTTAACGCGACAGGCTTTCGCTAAATATTTTGCCAAATATTCTGCGTCGCAGATACAATCAATGTACGAGGAGGAGTGACCACGTTTTCTTATCGAATCGCGAAAACAGAGTTCAGCAGGTCCACCTTAGTAAAAAGCAAAGATTTCCCAGATTTATATCAATTTTGGGTGTAAATTATGGCTAATTATTATCATTGTAAGGAAATAAAGGTCACCAGAATTGGGGCAGATTCATTAAAAATGATCGAAATGCATTCGTAAATAATTTTATGATTTAATATCGGATAATTTTCGCTTCAATCACAATCTGATATGTAGACCACGGAATTGAATTTGGGTTGAAGTGAGCCATCGTCAGCTCCAGGGTGTGGTTTCCCGACAAATCTTCGACGCGAAAAAAAATTTCGGCGCCCTGTGATTGGCGGATTTGGCGACATTTCGCTAGCGAAGTTGGCAAATGTCGCCAAATCAGCCGTGGAATATTCGTCGGGAAACGACACCCAGGACTCTAGCTGGAAATATTTATCATGCGCTCCTCCTTATTTGCATTCGGAATACTTTTTGATCATGGAATTTGGATTATAGATTTGGGTCATGGAATTCCATCCATGTTCCTGTAGCGAAACTGATCGACTGAATTTACCCGACCCCTGCAGAAACGACTATTTTGTGTCCCCTTCCCCCTTCCCTCCCATATTCGATCGCTCGCTTTATTAGGAACGCGCCGAGACACACACACACTGGCGAAGAACAATAAGACCAATTGTCGAATGGCAGTGTACCACCCACCAATAACCCCGGATTAAATGCGACAGTTGAGGATTAACAGTAACCGCCGTGTATACATGTACACACGGGGGGGAGTTAGAGCGTCCGGAATCACCGGGCACGATGAGCATCAATCTCTCCTGCTCGACACACGCATAGTGTGTGGGCCTATTTGCCATTTATACGTTATTCGTTATTGGTTGAACCGCCATTAATTGCTCCCTATTGGTTGAATTCCGCCCTGCCATTTGGGTGGCTTCGTCAATGACGTTCACATGTGAATCGATATAGCGTTTTGTGTTTGAGTTAACGCAAATGGATTGGCTCGGTTAAAATTAAAATTAATTATTTTGACGTATAACTACGTTTTTCTCCGCTCCAGGCAAGGGAGGGTAACTTGGGACTCGACATGTCACGAAAACAGAGACCGAAAACA
>JAQGBY010004317.1:0-16887 GCA_034698785.1 Mycogona germanica | reverse complement strand
TGAAAATTGAGATCCGTCGCTCCGTCGCTAGCGAGTTATGATGGTGTACTTACGGTATGTTCATTTTTATGCGATTTTATTGAGCCGTTCTGAAATTTTGCTCTGCACACCAAAATCCAATTCTTAGTTTTATAATATAGGATTACGTAACACTTACTGAGCTGAAATAAAAATTATGACGAATCCGTTATTGGGAAGACAAGAGTCGGTGGATATTTCTCCTCAACAATCACTTGTGTTGCACATCACCTAACTTGCTTGATGACGTTGTCTTGATACGAGCGATTGATATACGTTTTTTGTGTTTCTTCCGTGCCAGTGCGGAGATCCACGTCGTGATTTTCGGTTCAGAGAAGAAGAAAAAAAAGTTTACGGAGGGCGTGGGACCGCTCGCCAACGCCCTCCGATTCTCAGTATATAGTCGCGCGAAAATGGAGCGACATTTAAAATTGCTGAAGCACCCCTCCCCTCCCTTCTTTGCACCTCCACCACAGACACGATTTAATAACAATCACTTGCACGCACGCCCCCTGAAAGCATTATAAACTACGTGTAGATATGTACGGTTGGAGGATCTGCTGAAGTGACTGATGTGACCCAATGGTTGTTGTTCGCTGAAACGATTTTATAAAGAGGTCAAGTAATTGATATTAAAATGTCGTGTATCGGTAATTTTTTTACAATTCCATATCGAAGCATTGGGGAATACCAATTCCGAAGCACCTTGCCTCTCCGTGTATATATTGCTTGTTGTTCTTTGTAATGACATTTGAAGTAATGTTAAGGTTTCTTGAGGTAAGATTGCATAGTTTATTTGTTTCTCTAAATGACTTTTCTCTTTATTGTTGAAATAGGCGAAAACACTTCAATTAAAAATTCTATTTTACAGTGATTTTTTCGATCGCATGAAATTTGTGTCATTTGTATCAGTGAAATTAAAATCTGAGGATTAGGAAAATCAGCGAAAATACAGGTTCCTTGTAAAAAAAAATTGTCATCCTGGTATGTAATTGGCACCCGGCTTCTACCACCTTTCATCTCTTGTTGCCATCCGTACGAGAGACGTGCGATTGCGCAACGAAAAACAAAAACAATGCTCGACCGACCGGTCAAATCGTGTGTATGGAAAGTGTTGTGTTAAAAGCCCTGCTAAACATTATCCCACCTTCGCCACCGTGTACTGATGTGCTAAGTAAGGGGTGTTCTTATCGAGGGTCTTATTAATTCCAAACGGAGGCGTCAATGTGGTCTAGATATTCGCAACCATTATGTTCTATTCTGGAACAAATCGTGTGAATTCACTATCGCTCTTCTCCTTCGGCTCTCAAGGTGGCTGGATGGTTTACTTTATAATTTTACTGGAATTGACTGTTTGCACCAATGTGCGAAACAATCGGTCAGTTGGCTGGCGTTAGATGATTGTTGATGAGGTGGGGACAATTTGAAACCGAATTCCAACCAAGAAATCGTCGTCGTCGTAGCCCAATTTATGTTGCAACGGTCCATGGTTTAATTGCTGTTATTTATTCGATTCCGGGGTACTGGTGAAAATGTGCCACTTTAGAATAGTGCTTATAAAGGGACAAGTTGTGAAGTAACAAGAACGGAAATTAAATCTTCGGTATAGCTAGTGGTATAGCTAATCGCTAATCGTGATGGCAGTGACGGAGAAGCCTGAGGCGAGATTTTGAAAATATGTACAAAATGAGGTTTTTTATATTATTTTGTTTGCAGTATTCATAGCAAATTCATTTGTATCCGAATTATTGAACGTGTACCTGTAGCCTGTGTGATGATGAACCCCCGATCGTGAAAGTCAAGCACCAATTTTTTTTGACCTAGAATAAGAAAAAGATTTAACAAATAACCGTGGTCCATATAATTAAGTGCCTGCGCATTATAACGATACGCCCATTAATGAATTTTTCTTGGCGACCCCATTTTTTCCCCTGCTGCAACCGATTTGCCTTTTTTAATTTCGTTTCTAATTTGTGGGCGCGTTTTTGTTTCTAGAAAGTCACGAATTCATTTTTCTTATGACTGTATTGTTTTTAGGGGAGGAGATGGAGGGTAGGGCGTGGGAGTGGTATGCTGGGGTCAATCAAATTTACACATGGATGCTGGCTCTTGTTACAGAATAACCTGTATTTATCTTATTGGGATTTTTGCAATTACTCCATAGATTTAATTTTTTGCCGCATCTTTGTCGTAGCCCAGTTTTTATTTTGAGTTACTGTGGCTCGATATAATAACATTTAAATAATCGAAATAATAAATATTTTTTTAATAGTTTCCCTGTCCATTTGTCCGTCCAAATATCCAAACAATTCTCATGTTCTGTGTTCGTCTCTTCCTCAGGTCGCACGTTTCCCAACCACCCGTACTTTGCCACGTCGCTGGGCGCGGGTCAGCTCTCGCTTTTCAACCTGTTGAAGGCCTACTCCTTGCTGGACCAGGAAGTGGGCTACTGTCAGGGGCTCAGCTTTATCGCCGGCGTCCTCCTCCTGCACGTAAGTGTCCTTTTCTCTGTTTTTTTCCTCCTAATCCACCGTACTTTGCAACTCCTGAGACCCACAGCACACTCACACTTGGCCGGTTCGTTTATTTTCTCGCCATCAACTTACCAATTGGCGTGTCTTTTCTGTCCTCCGCCATTTTGTGGGTCGCCATCTTTGGCGAATCTGAAGATTTCCCGCGCCACGAACACATTTTCGATCAGTAGCAATAATAATAATTTTAATGTTTCTTGAGAAAGAATCTCGCGAAACGCCATAATTTACTAGATATCCTTTTTAACTTGCAAGTTATAAGGATTGTTTTTATAAATGCAAATCGATTTTTTCAACAGATTATTATTTTTTCCGGGTGTTCGGTACGAAGTTGCGCGATGGACTCGATTTCTGGTGTATATTATGCGCGTGTTTGTGAAGCCCGGCGTACACTGCAGCCGTAGCGGTGCTGGGGTTAGTTAGCAAAAGCGTGTTGAACTATAGAATTTTCAATATAACTTGCTCCTTATCAATCAACGCTTCATGAAAATGATGAGTCACCAAAATCCTCTCCAATTTTCAGTGATTGTTACAAATGCTGGATTACATTTAGGACAGTGCTTCTGGAATCCGGATTTTTATGCTAATAATGCTTCTTTTTTGCTCTCTCCATTAACGAGTATCTATTAGTATAATGCGCATACACTCTCGTTCATTGTTCTGATTTCAATTTGTTTTTCAATTTGAATTTAAATTTTCACTTTTTCGACGTGGTCATGTCATTTGATTCGTGACTGGCGACACCACGAGAAAGATACGTCACGCCCCCCAGGCCGATTAACGCCAGCACCATAATGTCCTGCACTCTTTCAGTACAAGTTTGTGTTTGAGAAGAAAAAAAAGTGAAATGCGTCTTTCGATATGAAATGGGCGTGCGCGATGAATCATCTTCGTTTTTACGTACTAATCCGGGATATATTGCCAGACGGAATATAGATGTACAGTACTACTACACATAGAAAAATCGTCCCTCTCACGATTTCAATTCCGTTACGCACCACTCGGCTCGCGTTCCAATTCTCTGGCACCTGTAACTGGTCTTGTGCCGGCATTGGTTTTGCGGGGGGAATCCTTTTTCGATCACAAGAGTCTATATATTACATATGATGGTAGCCCCCTTAACAAACGGTTTGGAAAGAGAAAACATGTGATGGTGTCGATCAAACCATCCGTGAACGCGGAAATACAAATAAAAGTAGTGCATTTATGTGATGGGCTTGTAGCATCATAGTCGCAGCATTTCGATGCCCAAACCTTTTTTCTTGTTACTAGAGAAATATTGACGTTTTGGATGAAAGAATTTTTTTTTTGTTTTGTTTTGTTATTGCTATTTTTTTCGTGTCGTGAGTTTCGCTTTTTCGCTCTGTGCACCGAATTGGAAGAAAAATGCGATTGTCATTCAGAAATAACGTTTTTTTTTTTTTTCCTTTTATTTACAAAACTGGGGCAACTTATCTGTGCTACCCCACGCCCCATCTGTTTCCTGGTGTGTTTCTCTCTGTTGAATATTTGTTGTATATTTAATAGTTCAACGGATTCCGCGATGTAAATTGTAGATTTGTATCAAGGAAAGTAAACAAGGGTTGTTCAATTTATTCATGAATGAATTTCTAGATTTGCTCTGTTATTAAAAGCATACCCTTATTTTTTGTTAATATTATGGATGCCATCAACGTGTGCAACTATAAGTAATTCAATTTGACTAATCATTTCGAAGGTCACGTTTATTAAACTGAGGTATAAAACGCTCCGGTAGTTCCAAGAAATATTTCAAGGTATACTTGTGGTTTTTACATTAGTCTTCGCTGACTTTGTTTTGTGCTCGCAATGTTCCTGCAACAATCTTCCAAAATTAAAAAAAATTAGTCTTACTAATTCCTATTTTTTGATCGCCATTCGTAATGGTAGTAGATATTAGCTTTTTGTAATGATGATGATGTTGCCATCGGAAGCGTCGACTTATCGCTCTTTCAAAAATACTATGATGTTGGCAAAATAAGTAATTTTTCTTTCAAATTGAAACTCTGTTGCAGATTAATATCCACTGTTGGTCCGTGCCTATATCGAGGCACTCAAATTGCTTTGTGATTTTCCCGTCGTCTTTTAATAATCGTTGAACCTTATTGAACAGCGGAGGACACATCTCCGCTGCTCAATGATGTCGTGCTTTCGAAATATTTGCGGTCGCGCGTTCCGTCGTCGGAATTGGTCGGCTTCGCGGTGATTTTGTGTCGGCCCGATACGGGGCCTAGTTGGGGCCAATTAAGTTGAATCTATTTTTGATTAGTGGCAATCTGGTGTGTGTGTTTATTTAAATTCGCCGCATATATGAATCACGAAGCTGGGATGTTGAGCTCATTGTTCGCAGTCAGCGCGCCCGTCTAAAAAAAAGAAGAGGGCGCTGATTGCGTTTTGGATATGTTGTAATCACGTCATCAATAAGAACCGGATTTTTAGGTTTCTGTTTCTTGTGATGTCATAAACACCTTGAAAACAGTTTTGTTAGTGTTTAATAAGAAAATAAAATGCAAAATGCGAGTTGTTTTTCCAGACGGAGAGTCTCTTCTTCAAGTTGATAGAATTAGATACCTGAGTGTAGTTCTGAGCTATGATCTTTCGTGGTCATTATATTTTTGTAACCTTGAGTTAAAATTATGTGCAGCTATTTCTCAGATGTATGGGGTCCGGAAGTCTGCACCTTAGAATTCAACTCTTCTTGCCTTTTTTTATCGCACACTAATACATATTTGATATTTTGGGGCGCTAACACAAAATCGAACTTTAAAATATTAAAAAATCTTTATCTTATATCAAAAGAGAACTGTTTAGCTATTTTTGGTATTTTCATTTTACGTACGCCCCGGGCTTGGGTCGTTGGCTAGGATAGTTTAAATTGATATCAGTTTGTAATATAATTTTTTATGATAAGAGGACAGAGTTGTGAATGTATCGCACAGTTTGAAATTTCATTTTTGAAAAAATAATTGTTTGGACTTTCATAAATTGCATTAGCAATTCGAGGGTCCAATGAATTAACAACTGGTGTACTTTAATTAGAACTTGTTTGTCGTTCATTATATGCGAAATAAATAAGGTGTGACAACCCCTCTGTTCAGTGTTGCGTAACATGTGTCACTGATAAAATGGTGATCCTTATATCAGCCACTCAAGCTTCGACAGATCAGCCGCACTTCTGAACGGATGTATGCTGTAAAAAAAATAGATTGGTGATCTATCGTGGGTCAATGCTGTTTTTATAAATTACCAGTGGGGGAAGTACAGCGAGCGACTAGCTTTCAAAATGGCCGCCACCATCCAGTTGCCGAACGTGTCTAATCTTATTAAAGTGCGTGGCGCAAACTCTTCAAGAGGCCAAATCGAGATTTGCCCGGTCTCCGTCTCCCGCTGTGGAGTTGCCCTCTCCCAGCCGTTCCTATTTATCATCTTCTGAGTGCGCAAAACCTCAATCCGTCTTCTCCACAGTTTACGTTATTGAAGACTCGAGGGGTGGTAAATGGAGGGGGGTTTCAGAGAGGTAGTTAGTCCAATCCGCAGGACGTTGGTTGGTCCCCGTTCGCTGTCGAGATATATATATATATATAGGAACGTTACATATTACCATACGTTTTAAATATAGTTAATTTTAGCAGAGGATCGAACAGCATCTACGTCTAAAAGATCTCCCCCCCCCCCACTCCCAGCCCTCTTCTATCTAGATGTGCCCAATGAGCGAACCGATTCGGGCTTGAACCCGCCACCCTCTACCCACTAGGTATCTAAGGCGTTGTTATGTGTGCCATAGTTTCTGGGCGACTTTTCTGTCTGTGGATCAGAACGTCGTGAATTCGAGCCTGTGACAGTTCGCCTTTTTAGCGGTGACATTTTAATTGTAACTGGGACAGTGGACCCCCCAGCCAAAGTGCATATAGAAATAAAACCATCGTTGACCAAAAAAAATTGTTTTGTTCAGCATTTCCTACCGGGTTTAACGAATTCTTAATCGTCCATCAAATTTATTATTAGACGAAAAAATAATTCGGGCATTTTGTTCATCAGGATTCCCACTAACTTGTCTTCTCTCCTTCCCCTCCCCCCCCCCCCAATCTACCACCATTTTTTACCCCACCCTCCCATGTGTTCACGAACGTAACGACGCGCCTATAGGACAATGTGACCAAAAATATCAACCGTACTTTTTGTCGGCGTGTTGTTTCGTTTGTTCGCGCGTGAACAGAACGACATGTATTCAAGAGGCGCAGTTTTCTTTTTCGGAAACTCCAGTTCAGAGTTGCCAGCTTTCCCACCGATCCCCCGACAAGAGCCTCGCTCAAAGTGTTCTGTCACAAGATGGTCGCTGTTCTTCCTCGTTTGTTGCTGTGCTACCTATCTCCCTCCCCCACCTCCTTTTTTTGGTACGTCATTGTGACAATAATAATCGTATCTATATATATATTCACGTCGCATGTTTGTCCGTAATTGGCTGGGCCACCAACGTCTCTGGCACGAATTCTGATACATTTTCTTTACAGTGATATTGTTTTTTTTTTTACGAAACTTGTCACATGGTTCAAGCGATCGTCTTCATCGTTCCATAAACTTCGTATGTTGGGTTATAATTCGGCTGATATGCAGTGCGGCTGGTAGGATGAGCGACTAATCTACTGAAACTTCTACTGAAACTAAGTGTTTGATTCAGAGTCGCCCTAAAACCAGACATATGTTCTGCAACACTGAACAGATGCGTAGCGAAGTAGTCGGGATTTAGAGTGATTAATCGCGACCACCTATAAGGTTCTTCGTTCGAATCCCCGTCTGCGTGAAATTAATAACCAGCCCATTGTGTTCTTAGATACGCCTGGCGTGTTATGAGATTCGTCAAGGATTGCTTTCAAGGGTCTAATCCTTCTTCAGATGGAAATTCATTAAAAACAATAATAAATAAAAATAACGTGCGGCACATGGGCTGTTCGATCAGTGGGCCGTGCGGTTGATCGGTGGTGCAGAGTTCACCCGCACCACCCATCGGCCTCCTACGGGAGCATTAAATTCCGCTGAAAATGTAACCGTAAACATAATATACTTAACCTTAAATCATCTTATATAATTTGATTGTCGCAGTGATACACACATTTTCATGCAATACTTGTGCACGCTTGATATTTTTTTTAATGTATCTCGTAAATTACTTTATTTAGTCATTTTTTGTAAATATTATATTTTTGCAGATGGAAGAGGAAAATGCTTTCGTTATGCTCAGGCACATTCTCTTTAAGTTAGGAATTCGCCTCCAGTACAAACCCGATATGGTCGCCTTACAGGTAAATAATATTCATTTTACGCACTTAAATTATCAGTTGAAGTTTTCAGTATAATTTTGAGTTCATTTTTATTGATACATTTGATGTGCTCGTAATTCGCATTCGCATTGTAAATTCACTTTTTTTTTATAATTGTTCCCTTGCGGCTATTGTTTTACGTTCTGTCGTTTCAGACACACGACACTGGTAAATTAAAAATTAAGTTAGAAGCTAAAATATATATTTCTTATTATTGGTCATTTCAATTTTAATGTTCTATGGTAGGCAAGATTTTAATAATATCTCACTAGGCGGTTGGCCAAGAGTTTATGTCGACGCCATTAAAAACCATTTAGTGACCAGGAAGAATTATCGAAAGTCATTCATCGAACATTCGATCATTATCGAAGTCGGTACACCGTGAGCAGGTGTTATTTTCAAAGTGAATTGAATTTTTTGTTTTTAATATTAACTTTTTTGTATGCTTGTCAATTTGGCCACGCGTGTAGATTCAGATGTACCAGTTGTCCCGTCTCATCCACGATCAGCACCCGGAGCTGTACCGCCATTTCGAGCGGTACGAGATCTCGCCAACCCTCTACGCGGCCCCCTGGTTCCTCACTCTCTTCGCCTCGCAGTTTCCACTCGGTTTCGTGGCTAGAGTTTTCGGTGAGTTGGTTGCACTGACTAACTGCAGGCGGCGCCTGCCCAACCCCATAACATAAAGGCTTTTTAAACAGTCGGCCGTTAGATCATTTCTGTTCCCTCGGTTTGTGTGTTGATGTTTCAATCATTCTCCCCACAGATCTGATATTTTTGTACGGACCGGAAGTTGTGTTCAAGGTGGCGCTGGTGTTGCTCGGCAACCACAAGGAGCTCATCTTGCAGTGCGCCAGCTTCGAATCTTCGATGGAATTCCTGAAATCCACCTTGCCTTCCATGGGAATCATACAGATGGAGCGACTCATCAATCAAGTGCGTAAAAATCTGAATTTCTTTCTTTTTTATCCTTTTTCTGCTGTCACATGAAATTTTACTCCAGTGTCATGATTCACAGAATCAAATTAGATAAAACCCTCCTGTCTTTTAATATTATCATGTAGTAATAAGTAAAATATGTCAAGTAATTTGAAGAATAAACGAACATCTATTTTCTCAAAATTTGAGTCCGGAAATCAGAAGCTCAGGCGGTTAAATTGGCACCCACTTCTCAAGCGCACGTCATGGCATAGCTCTGTTTGGTCTAATAAGGTACGAGGAAATTGTGATTGAATTTCTCATTTTGTTAAGATCGCGTAAAATAATGTGAACTTGAACGCCGACAAGATTAATCTTAGGTGTTGATCAGCGAGGTTTCCCGCAATTTCGTTTTGCGAAAGGCGACGTGGCCACCAGTATCATTTGCAAAACAATTCTGTGTCGACAGATTTATGTTATGGGCCAAAAGTTGATCATATCGCACGTATGTGTTGAATGGTCTGGCGCTTCCTTAAATCGTCCCTGCGCATTGTGAATACTACCAAGTTGCATTTGGCCTTGTGACATTGTTTCTGACAAACTAATATGCGCCGCTCCCGATCTCCACAATGTACTCTTTACGTGAACGTACATAGCTGGAACACATGCAAAATGTCTTTTTCGAGTTGCAACTAAGTAGAGCAGTGTGTTATAGAACTGATGTTTCTGTCGATGTAACAGGTCTTCCTGCTGGACTTCTCGCGGCAGCTGCACGCATACGAGGTGGAGTACCACGTCCTGCAAGAGGAGATGTTTGCGGCGGCCGACGGTGGCGCGGGCGGCGCCGACCCCGAGGAACTGGCCCGACTGGAGGCTGCCAATGCCACGCTGCGTCGCCAAAACGCCGAACTGATGGAGGAGCTGCAGGGCTCGCACGCCTCCGTCCGTGCGCTGGAACGCGGCGTCAGCTCGTACCAGGCCTGCACGTCCCGGCAGGAGTCTCGGCTGCGTACGTTGGAGATGGAGGCGTCTAACCTGCGCCAGCTGGTAGCCACCATGCGCCGCCACTGGCCCGCGCCGCACTACGACGCCTGCGCTGACATTCTGTCAGACTACCAGCACCTCCTCCTGCCCCGTCCCGACTCGCCACCCCTCGGCCAGGGGTCCAGCACCGCCACCTCTTCGCTCCACCCCAATCACCACCTACCACCCCACTTGCGCACCTCGCCCACCCACCATGCCTACGACGTGGTCGCAGTCATTCGCGAGGTGGAGGACGACGCCGAGGCTGCCGCAAGGGTGCGCCACGCGAGTAATGGCGCCATCTAGTGGACGACATTCAGTCTCCTGATCTTCCGTTGCCTCCTTTCTATTTCCTGCTTTCACAAGTAGCTGTCCTTTTAGGACGAGCGGTTGAAGCGGTCTGTTCTGCGTCGTTTTATATTATACAGACAATCACTGCACTATGCAGTTTCAAAAAAAGCACTTGTTTTTTCGTTTCAAAACGACACTCCAGGTTCCCTCGTTTGTCTTCCGAGAACTATACTAGAGATTGCAAACGCCGAGTAATCTAAAAACTTCGAATGATTTAAGTTACTATTGACTTAATTTGGGCCCCCTTCCAATTTTCCAAATTTGGAAAAACTTTTTGCCATTTTGAATATAAAATGAGAATAATGCCAAAGTGAAAAGCTACAAAAACTGTTAGTAGCAGTAAAAGTTAGCCTTCCAATTTTGGGTGTTTGTTTTTCTACCTTTTCGTTACCCCGAATATACCCGACAATTGAATTTCAGAAACTGTGTAGATTTAAAGTTTGTCCACTTTGAGCACACTTTTTTATGATATGTTATAAAATATAAAATGTCTCCTCAATTTTAAAATCGTATGCAGAGGCTTTAGCGGTTGACGAAGATGCAGTTCTAAGTTCTTTGGGGTTTTTCCCCCAAGATCTTTCCCTACTCTAACGCCCTCGCCCCATATTTATGTGACTCCTGTGATTGAGATTAAAAATCATGCCTACCGTCTATGAAATCTAGAACTATGAAATGTAGGAAAGTAATCTCACATGTTTTTGTGTCTTGTATACTGTGCAGTTAATATACTTGCACAACAAAAAATGAATATCGAAGCTGTAATAGATTTTTTTTTCCCCACGAAAATTGATGTAGTGTGAGCGAAGCGTGACTTGTATCGAATAACCTCTTCGTTTAGATATTCTTATTCGTTTTCTTTTTATATTTCTTGCATGCGTCTGTTTCCTTCCGGCTGCAGCAGCCAACTTTATCTTCTTGAGTCGATTCCTGTATTGTAGCATAATCTTGTTACTTATTAGGCTTCCAAAGTCTCGAACCAACTCTTTTTTCTTCAGGAGCTGCACAGGGAGTCAGCCCTGTCCGTAAAGTTACGCAACTTTCTGCAGCAGTTGCCATGCGCTATGTAAAATTCATTTTTTGGTAAACGCCGTCCCTTGTTACCTTAAGCATGAGGTGTCGCTTTTTGGGTGGGTACCTCGGAATGCCCAGCTCAGTGTGCATAAAAATAAAACCGCACCAAGGTGGAACGAATCATCAGTTTGTATGTGGTTGCTCTTGGCGCCGTTAGATGGCGTAAGTCGACCCCTTCGCTCAGATCTGCTTAAAAGCATTTCGGTGTTGAGGTGCTTTTTTTTGTCTTTCTCAACCTGTCTACACATTGCAGGCGTCATTGTAGAGAATGCTTGGCATAATTTGCGTCCCTGTTGATATTTTATGTTTCCTATGTTTGTGGAGGATTCCTTTACACTCTAGGGCGATGCGTGTTTCTTTGACGAAAAAATTAGTTTTCACAATACAATTGTGACGCACTGGCGGCGCTAGTCACGTAATTAATGCCACGTGACTTATCTATGCAAAAAATTATAATATATATTTTAGTTTTAGGAGATCGTCTCTAGAATTACGATCGTGTTTTGACGTGTGATTCCTAGCGTCAAATAATACAGTGAATAATCTACGAGTGGTCATTACGTGGACGATATAGTGATTTGTTATCGTGAAAGTCCGCATCTAATTATTCAAGACAGCTTGCGTAGCCCGGGCATTGCGTTTTTTACGTATAAATCTAAGACATTCGATTACGTGAAGAAGGTCAGATGTTTTTTAATTGCACGCAAAACGCCTGATATGTGAGCTGCGCAAACTGCCCCAATGTTGACGAATGTCGATGATTTAGATTCGTATCGATTGGTGATTTGAAATTATTTTGATCGATTTTGTTTCGATGTTAGTCAGTTTTCGTTGCACACGTAGTACGTGTTTTGCATTTTAATTGAGACGTTCGTTTAACATTGAAAATGCTCCTCTTTTCTCGCGAATCACGCCGACTACGTGTTCTTCGCGAACTGTATAATATATTCGTTGATTTTGATAGTGGGTTTGCCTGTCGAATCCTGTGTATGCCCCCTAACCCTTTGTATTATGTGTGAGGCAATTGCAATTTAATTGACAATTTTGGAAAATTCTACACAATTTTGATGACAGATTTTGGCGTCTCTTCAAATTGATTATTTTTCGACTGGTTTTTAGAATTCCGCTTGCCACTCTTCTCAATTTCGTCGAGCATCGAAAATGGAGTAAAATTTCCCCAACTGTAAATAGATCACTCCTACGTTGATAATATAGGAGTATTACTTTGTAACGTCCACTAACGCTGGACGTTGCCGATTGAATAAATATTTGTTAATGAATGTTTTGTCATAGGGGTGTCATGTTTTGTTGAGGGGTCATAATACCTGTCGTGAAAATAATGTTATTAAACTACCAACACAATTAATCCATTGTTTTATTTCATTTCATCGCAATTTCGTGAGTTTTAATATGAGTGGAAGATCGTGTTAACATCACAGTAATTATTTGACAGTTAATATTATCCGTTGACATTGGCAGTTTGGACATTGCTTAATTTGTACACAATGTCTCAGGAGGATACAGTGAAGAAAAGGTTTTATTCCAGACGTATCCGGTATAGCACTACGCACGTCTACCGACCGCTGGGCATCCCATTTTACCAGAGGTGCACACCTCGTTTTATCGCCTTTTCAACTCTCCGCCATAAATTAGCCACCCAAAAAGCTAAATATGCCCACCATATTTTTTGCCACCTATACTTGAAACAAAACGCATAACTTCACAGCTGTTTAAAAACGGCTCCGACCAGATATGTCGGGCCGCTTTACCTGTTGCTAATTACCGAGATTTTTATTCAGTGAGTTACGTAGCCTATGGAACCGGATTTGTAGGTCATTTTTGCTTATTTGACTTCATGCTCCGAAAGATCAAAGATCAACAAAATATTACGAGGGAAAGAGGCCGTTGCGGATCACGACAACTACTGGAGGTGCGACTGTTCCTGGTTCGATTCTCGGTGCGGTCTTTGTCTCGATTGTTCAATCCCGAAGTACTGGCAACAATGAGGCCTTGAAATAGTGCTGGTAAAATGCCGAGCAAGAGCACAATTAACACCATCCTGCGGCTAATTGATCGGTTCAGTTAAATCTATCCCAAGTACTTTCAGACCCACATAGTTCATTTCTTACGCCAACTAATGCGGTCTCTTAAGAGTAAGGCCTGGGCATGGCGGCTTTTTTCTCTACTCAGTGCAGATATTAAGGCCCACCTGCCTTTATTTGACCGTTTGTTCTATTCAGAGGCTGCATATACGGATCAGTCTTGGCGCCTTCATTGTCCATATCTCGCTGCACAAGAAGCTTTTATAACGGTAAGAACGACTGTCTGTTAAAGAAGTACCAAATTTTATTGTTGCTTTTCTCACCAGTATTAAACCCCTCCCCCTCCCATCGCACTCTACTACCCCCACCTCACCCACCTTTATAGACCGTAGATGCAAACATAATTATCGGGTTAGTGCGTTGCCTTTGTGCTCTTAAATGGCTGTGTATTCAAATTTGCTGGGGGCCGAGTTCTGAATGGGTGCGTCTAAAAATTGTGCGGACACCACATTTTGCCTTTGTGCATGCATATACTCTGCAGCTGTATTGATTCTCGTTTTGCGAAATTGGGTTCATCCAAATTTCAGTTTTTTTTTTTTTGCGATTGATGAAGCGAGAAGCCTCGAAAGTCTTGCTTAATCGCGTTTAGATTTGCTATTTAGTGAAATTTGTGTAGACTACACTCCCAATTTAACTTCATAGTTTTTGTATGTTTTTTTTTCGTTTAAACTTGGACAGCACTTTTAAGACTTGCCGGCGTCTGAAAATTGAAGATAATGATGCAGTCTTAGTTGTTTGACAAGATTGCACCCACAACGTAGTGGTTATTTTTTTTAAGTTGAAAAGAAAGATGTGAGATTTTTACAAAAGTGTGTTTGCCAAAATGCAAGTGAAAAACATAAATCAAGCGGTTCCACTTATCTACTTTCGAATTGGTAGAGAAAAAATATTTCGATGTTCGTTTTGCATACATGTATTGTATATTAATTAAATGTCCAACAACTGCAAATGCGATAATTTGGGATCCACCTGCAACACGATTGCACGGAAAATGTGTAATTCGAAGAGCTCTGTGTAAATTGATTGGGCACTATCGATAGTATCGTCCAACCGTTGTGCTTACTTTGTTCAATGACTGAAAATGGCACGCACTGCTGGCAAAAACTTTTCGAATTTTTATAAGTCTAAGATAAATTTTGCCATTGAATCGGATTATTTAAATACAATCTCCTACAAACTGGGTGTTGGTGGATTGCCATGTAATTCCTTCTGTTGCAGTGTAGGGCACCGTGTATTCAGCACTTTTTTCCGTATTTTCCTATTTCTTGAACAATAATGTGTAGCTATGATAGCAACTAATAATTTGAATTTGCCTGAACCTTTAATTCTAATTTATCGCCACCATTGGATTTGACCGCACAGTTCGTCCCTAATCCGAAGATGTCCTGGATGACCTTCCATGCTTGTCTGGTTTTCTATTTAGGCGGGGTCAGATACATGCGCGGATTTGACTAAGATCTTGTATCTTGCGCCTTGAACTGGTCTGACATCTGTTGTAAATAGGGTTTGGTCTGGCGTGTACAAGCGCCTCCAGGTTGAGCATTTACCGTAATAAATCTGCATTTGCGTCGAAGAGGCTACGAGTGAGTCACACACTTGTTCACTACTCTTACCTTTACCGGTCGGGCATATCTACAGGTATTAATGATTCCGCCTCTTTGAAAGGTGGAGAACATCTTGCTTGTGCGGCTAGTGCCCATCCCAAAAAATGTTAAACTCATATCGTCTTATGAAAGCGTAGATGCCCATCTTGAGCACATTACAGTTCACAGTGGCTGCTGCACATGTACCTTCCTGAGATTGGTGAGGGATCGAAAATAATTTTATTTCCGGGCTCTTTTGTTTTTGAATAAGTATTTAAGTGAAAGCTTCCGTCATAATTCAGGACAAGTTGCTCGTTTAGTCGTGGTCTCAGGAGGTCACATGCCTTGATACGTTGCTATTCAGCTTCGAAAGCAGTTTTCGCGAAGCACGTCTTAATTTTGAAGACGTATTTTTGGGAAATGATGTCTTGTGTCGTTCGCTTAGCCGACAACCAGAATTATGATTACGTTTTGTTATACTGGTGTAGATAAGTTTCCATTGCGCTCCTCCGCTCAAACATAGCCTCCTTAATTTGATGTTTAACAACTCAAGTAGTTACAAATTAGTTGGAATAAAAAATAATCAAAGACCTATCAAGTTAGACACCTAATGACGTAATATTTTAATTTGGAAAGTGAATCCAAAGTCCAGAAATTAATACACGTCTAAACGATGACACATTCATAGATAATCCGTTGTCTGGCGTTTCATTCCACGCATGGACTCATTGGAGTTTCCATACTTTCTCCTTGCTCTTTGAGCAATCTAATATTAAAAGCAAATTAAGTTGGATTTTATTCCCAGGTGTTCGTGCGGCAATCCAATACTGTAAATTTGCTGTGTGACTAGAACACAAAACCGTCACCGTTCCTCATTGCATAAAGGAATTACTTTCAAGAAGAGCATGCCTTGCAAAATTATGAGGCGCCAACTACCAGTGGTTCGCTTAAACACGCGGTTATAAAAACCGTTACTTACTTGTAGGTGATGAACAAGCAAGTGTTCATGTCCCGTGTGGCGGGTGGTGTTGAAATTATTTTCGGCGTCACTTTTGCCGCTCGCAGATTTATTTAATGGTTTTGTCGTCCCAAATTCGAAATAATTGCCGAGCGACGTGTTCGCACTTGGCACACGCCACACAGGTGTGGTGGGGTTTGCGTCTACCGTCTTCTTGCCAGATAACACTCGATCTCGATGAGGGCGCATTCGGTAGTCTCGCCTAACGAATGCCGGAAAGATCGAGTGGAATCGCACCTCTTGCTAGGTTGAAGATAACAGAGGTGTTAATAAAATCGAGACATCACCTCGCCCGGTCTGCCGGGTGTGGAGTTGAGCGCGTCGCCCTCTCTCTACCTGTAAATAGTGCCAGTTACCCCCGGGGAAGACATTTCCCGTTGCCGGGCGCACCCTGACGTCTTCTAGGTCGTGCAAGGTGCAGGGAGGGAGGGGGTGGGGATGAGTGGAAACCGACTTCCCCTATTTTGCAGAGTATCATACATGGTATGCCACCTATATATGGGACAGACATCGGTTTGGGCGCGTCACCAAGATGAATTAATCAAATTTTGTTGTTTTCTGAAATATTTTTAAAGAGTAGTCTAGACTGAGAATCCCGGCATCAAATGCGCATAAAAGACGAAGGATGGGGACAAGTAAATCTTTATTAGTAATGACAATGAATTTTAAATCGATGTAAGCCCTGTTTACGTGATTCAGACACATAATTATTTTGGTTTCTGCCACTTAGGTAAAATAATGCGATATTTTTTCCATAAATCCTTGAACAGACGTGCGGTTGTCTGAAGAACTAAAGAAGACATTTTAAATGTATGTTTTTCTGGAAAGGCACGCTATTTTGATTTTATATATATATATATTTTTTTTTTAGTTTCCATCAACTGTAGTCAACCGCACTACAGGCCTTACGTCCCCCTCATAGTGCTTAGGCACTGT
>JAQGBY010004316.1:0-16895 GCA_034698785.1 Mycogona germanica | reverse complement strand
TTATTATGTTTTATTGAAAATATATATCTGAAAAGGGGACGCTAGCGAATTATGATGGTTTACTTACGGTATGTTCACTTTTATGCGATTTCATTGAGCCGTTCCGCAAAAAACCTCTGAACACGAAAATCCCAACTCTAGTTTTATAATATAGGATTGTCATAGGTACTGGTGGTTTACAATGAGTTAATTAACGGTAGTGTCGATCAATATAATGATAAGCTGAAGGGCATGTATTGTCCAAACTCTACTTGTGTGTCAACAAAATCACCATCAATTAAACCATTGCCCAACAACCATTGTTCCAAAATTGCGCCAGTCGGCTGACAAAATAAGCAGGGCTTGTTTAGTGTTTGGAAAAGCGCAGAACAATCATCAGAGCCACGTCAGTAAAAATAGATGTCCACTAAACATCTGTCGCTTGGCTTCCAGTTTCCACGTGTCATAGGCTGACGTCAGCTGGACCTCGACGCCCACTCGAAACGGAAATCGCGAAACAAACGGTCACTCACCAAAATTAAATGTAACCGCACTCATAATATATGCGTGAGTTCAGGTACAGCCAACAATATGTAAGGTTAGAGACCATATCATGGTAAAATGCTAGCTTCTGGCAAGATATGAAATTTAGTCATTATTTTTTTTAAAATATTTCCTCTGTCCATCCAAATTTCAAGCACGTTATTCAGAAGTACCACCATATTAATAAAACTGAAAGATAACTTCCGATATTAATTAAGATTTTGTTAAATTGATTATTGAAAAGTTATTGTACTTTCTATTTTTCTAATCAACATACTGTAGATTCCAATCACGATGATCTATAATGAAATTTTGGTGAATCATGCCATAAATTATATTCACTTTATTGCAACATGTACCAACAAGCAGTCCTGAAGGGTCTATGGCGGGGATATTAAAGAGATGGGAAGAAAAGATTATGAGGTTTACATTCGTGCTTACGGATTTTATTTTAGAGTAGACTTGATTATAAGAAATAGTGTGTTTTAAATATTTCAATTATATTCAAGCTCTGAGGTATTTCAAGATGGCGCTGCTAACGTCTTGTGGAAAATCCAGAATCATATTTTTTCGGATTTCATTGGCTATTCAGCAAATGTGTACCTACAGTCATCGTCCAAGCGACATGTCGGTGAATTTAAACACATAACAATTTTCTTCTTTTCATTCTATTGCCGATATATTCTAGTTTTTCTTTTTTTTTAAACAGTTGTCTACCATTCGAGTACAGTGTATGTCTTAAAAAAATAGTTTAATCCAAAATAGTAATACCAGTATTCCATGTAGAGCTTATGTGAAGGTTGGGAGTCGTAAGGAGGTCGTCTTGTTGGCTTCTGGATGTTGTTGCCATCATTATGTTATTAAGAATTTGCCGAATGTTTTCATATAATGTATTTTACAAGGTTTGCCTAGTTTATTTTTAAAAAAAAATAAAAATGGAAACATTGAAGGTTTCATTGTTGAGGACCAAAAAAAAACTTTCTGTTAAAGATGAAGCATCATTTAAAAAATATTCTTGAACATTTTCACGAATACCGGTTTATCATGAAATTGCGCAACTTTCGTACTTTTCCAAAGGTTTCATAGTTCTGAGAGTTTCATAACTCCAAGGTATATACTATGTCCATTTGCCGAGTGAATGGACAGACTGCATAAAGGGAGTTGGCGGCTTTAAAAGCGATCAGCGGCGCAACCGCTTGCTTAATATTTCTTACTGTTGTCACTTAAGCCCGTCGACACGTGCAATTTGTAGAAACTGGGGCGAACCCGTCTCCGAAACCGTTTTCGGGAACTCCGCGCCCGACCGAGCGAAATTCCCAACCGTAATCGTCCACCCAGAACCACGCGCCTCCAATTGGTCGCGCCGCCAGTATGAAACTTCCCCAAAAGCAAAAGCAATTGCACTCGGCCTATAGCAGATCTTAATGTGGAGGATTTTCGCGGGGGGATATTCTAAACGCGCAAGTCACTCGTACATTCATACACGGGCGTATATATATATGTACAGTATTCAGTAGGCACGGCCATTTATGTTCTACGCTCTCTGTTCAGGATACACGCATATAGACGAGAATGTTCGCAACAACGTCTAATTTTTACCGGCACATAAATGAAAAAGTAAAACGGTTTGCACGCCTCCATACATGGGCGAGAAACAGGCGAGCTTATACGATTACGCATAAGCAATTGAGTGTGTAAATTAATGTCACAAATAGGCTTGTATTGTTTAGGCGGCTCCCAGAAAGGCAATCGCAATCTTGTTGTGTAGATATATAAATAGGGCGATTTTCAATAGCACCCACTAGTGGCCAATTATTTAACTGTTCGTACAGAGTATAAGGTCTCCGGACTATAGATGGGTATTACTAAGAAAACGGAGCGGTTTTATTTTTGGTCTCACCAAATGAGGAAAACGAAAAACGTAGATTTCTTAAGTTTCCCATTTTGATGGTGCTGCCGTCAGCTACCGATTTTAGTATCACCTGACATCTTCGTGAGCGATTTATGTCACCATTTATAGCTAATGCAATTGTGCTTCTTGATCTTATAGGTCTTTGGTCGCGAGTGGTGGCCATCTTTTATTTTTGGCATATGCGTAAAGGATAAACATTTGGGTTTAATGTCCCGAAATATTTATGCAATATTTATTGCAATATTTTGCTACAATTTTGCGGCAACAAGATAAAATGCGTAGATGCAAGTGTGTGTTTGAAATGCACTGTGAGTTGCACCAGAGTTGACATACTTTTGTGGGTAGGTCGTAAAATTTCTATAAACAGACAACAGTTGATGTTTCCTCAAGACTTTGTAGGTAGGGACACTGAGAATTTTTAAGACATATATAAGTTTCTAGCTTTTTGTGACAAGATACTGGATTTTGCACGACCGACTAAGGTTCGCGGAAAAACCTTTCGAGGGCCACTGAAACCAGAACAAAGTCATAAATCCAAACAGTAAATTTCGGTAAGTGAGATGGGCTGTCATTCTATGCGTTCTCTATTTTTTAAACACAGAACCCGAATTAACCTGATTTGTTAGGTAGACAAAAGAAATTACCACGCTTAGGAGTTTAAAAAACATTAATAAATCATTTTCAAATATTATTATTCGACAAACTATATAAAATTAGACTATATATGCGTTCTCTATACTCACGTATGGGATTATATTTATTTCCGAATGCATGAATGTTTTTTTTTATGCAACATCCATCCGATAAATTTGCGAATGCAATTTTCCCTTTAGTTTCGTAGTGGGTTGCAGTGAACATTCTACTACTTATTTATTCATGTTAAAATAGCGAAAGGGCGAGACAAAAAATTAACTGAATGCGCTCTGGTACTTTCTAACGAAAAGGAAGGGGATTTAATTAAACAAGACATGTTCTTCCAAACACTTCCAGTGTAAATGCATAAATGCTGTTCCCAGGAAAATAATTCGTGATTGAGCGCTCATCCACACCGCAAAATAAACAACAAACCCTTATCACGAAGTTCTGCATTTGCTCTGCATTCATGCGCAAAGTCCCAAGTCCCATGACGCGTAATTTGTACTATTCCGTGGAATCGCAATTGCTCAGATCGTCTTTGATTGTGGACGTATTTCAGAGCATATTTTGAACGAATAGATTTATTGTGTTTGATGTGTAAATATATTTTTAAATGACAATCCGAGATAGTCACCAATTCGAGTCGAGTAAAGGGTTTGACCAATCAAAAATCGTATGCACTCGTACAATGTCGCAAACTTTGGCGCTGTGAACGGGGTATATATATACACGGCTTCGAACACAAAGACGTCATTGAGGCCTCTTTTGTTTCAACAGCTGAAGCAACATTTTTATGGCTCCTTATGTTTATGGGTTTCCTTTTTATTCGAGAGAAAAATCTTGCCAGCTTCGATAAACCATTCTTAGCTTGTATGTTGCGAGCAGGCCATTTCGCAGTTGGAGAGATATAAACTTTAATCCAGTCATTCCTCTGACCCATAAAATAGTTCTGCCCGAAATACGAGCGTTCCAATGCAATGATAACCTTGATGACACCCAAGATTGCAATTGCCAATTCATAGTCTATCCTACGGATATTAGTATATATTTAAAAATGAAATCAAAATTACAGAATTTCTCAGACATCCGCCATATTTCGATGCCAAATAACACGCAAACGAAATAACGCGGTGTTTCAAGTGTAGCATATCCAATTAATTTTACCTCCGTTCTAATTCTAAATCGAATTCGACACCGTTAAAATAGAATAAAATAAAATAGAAACGGGCATGACTATTTCACATTTTTAACCTTTATTCATTTATCAGACCACCGTAGTTAGGACACTACTTGTTGCGCCACTACATGTAGCTCAGGATTCCATCTCTGGTAGCAACGCCATCTTAGGAGCAACAGATAAAACTTGTTTTTTTTTCGGAGGCTACCTCATTGAATAACACACAGTAGCAACTCTACAGTTTTTATTAGCACAGGCTCAATATCAACGAATGTTACTCCAGAACTCCTCGTTGATCTATGCCCGTGGCTGTTAGTGATGTCATAACCCCTTTCTCTATTGTTTTGGAATGAGATACACTGGAGAACGCATATATGAATGCATGAGAACAGGTTAGTTTCACAAATATTTTAGTAGAGAAATTTTTTATACTGCTCGTATTATTTTTTACCATTATCTTTACTATTTTTTTTACCATTATCTTTACTATTTTTTTTACCATGAAATTGTTGGATAGATTTTTTTTTATACCAAACTGTGTATATACAGAGTATATTGGTACTCGAATATCTTATTCGGGACATACATGGATAAAAAGGATTGTTATGTTGGGGCAAGGGGGAGCATATTTGTGCTAGGAGTCGCGTTCGTACTTTTTTATAGGCTCGTGTGTGATAAACAATTCAAAGCAATCCGCCTACCTTGATCGTGCACTCTGTTTTTCACGATTCGACCGCGAATACCTTTAGCCAGCATTTTCTGAGGTGGGTGGAGGGAGGCTTGCTGCAAGAAGGACAAGAGGAAAACCAGAATTTCTATTCTTTCGTATTTTTTTTTTTGTAAATTGCTTTTTTCAAACGTTGTTTTTTTTTCTTTATTCTTACCGTGAGGCTTCCTCGCGGTTCCAGAGTCGTATCCGTCAAACGGCCGCTGCTCCGTCACCACCGTGGCTCCTAGCTATTGGGGGGTGGGGGATGGGGGAGGATGGCAGGGGGCCGCGCTAAAATATTCAATTCGCAAATACCTCAGGGCCGGCCCAACTTTTTAGGGAAATTATATTGAATAATCCCGGAGTCCTATAAAAACAGAGGTGATCAATTTTACGCATGGCAGAGAACGCTGTGCGCTATATTTGCTCGTCCAATATATAATGTTTGCGTCAGTCGAGAAACACCGTTGGAATCCAGTCATGCATTAATATGGGGGGACGGCGGCGACAGCGCGCAAGCCAATACATGAATATCCTCCCAAGTCCCCACACCTCGTCTCGCCAATTTTTCCAGTATTTTAATGGTCAGGTGAACATGTGTTCAAACTGGAAGACGCAATGCGGTCTTACAAATTGCATTCCAATAGCTATTTTCGCAAATTCAGCGCAAATTTGATTTCATTCATAGAATATTATCGAGTCATGTCGCCCCAAAGACGACCGGCGTCACATGGGTGCTACGCTTTATTACTAGGAGGCATTTGGCAGGTTGCAATTGTTGCATTTTTAGGACTTGGACTAGATCATTATTTTCTGTTAGAAGATCTGCGATGACGTAATAGATGACAGTAAAAAAAATACTACACACATCGATAGCACCATAAATAGTTCCCCGATCATCGATCTTCTTCGACGAACCAATTAATTATCTGAAACGTCACCAGATGGAACCGTTTGGGTGATTAGCGCATCGAACTACCAACGCCCGTGATTCAATCTATTATTTCGGGCCGGTACCTCTGAAATTTTTCGAGCGAGAGGAATTTCTACTTGAGCATTCCTTCGGATTGAAAATAATGCAGCGTCTGTGCGATGAGATACGTTAGAGATCCCAACTGATAGGCAAGATTACAAGGGCGCCACTTGTAGCGGATTTCGGGGGGGAAACGCTGGTGATCACATTATCAACTGGCCTAAAAAATGTGCAGCGACCGTCACGTTCCTGTCCATAGGCGTGCGTTCTGATTTCGCTTTCCATTACAAATGTGTGTGTGGACCCACGGTCTTTGGAAGACTAATAGCCTGGTGGCGACCAAACGCGGCAGGAGACACGAGGGAGAGATGCGGCGGCGTTTATATATTGAAAAACGGTTTCGCCCGGCGGGTATTCGTGCTTCTCGTCTGTTCCGTTTTTCTCCGCTTTACCAGTCTCGTACGGAACGTCCGAAAATGTGCATGGAACAGTTTGCATTCAAACGTGTTGCGACATAATTTTGAAAAAAAATCAATTCTGTGTGTAAAGACAGGTTTTGCAATTTTCTGCCGCTGGTTAAAATAAAACAACATCCGTGGCTACAATCCTGCTTAAACTGTTTTAGCCTATGTAATAAATTGCCAACGAATAATTAATTTTTAAATTAAATTACACTATGTAATAATTTGCCGACGAATAATTAATTTTTAAATTAATTTACACTCAGTTACGAGTGATGAAATAACAGTAATGGAATTTAAAGCGTCTGAAGATGAGCATGACGAAGCAAATAATTCATGAACTAACGTGCGTGTGCTTGCACAATTACTCTGTATAATATTCTTCAGAAATAGTAGATTCGGGACAGCACCGAATGAAAAGACGAATCGAGTGGCGTATTCACTTTTATATTTAATTTCAACTGGTTGACCAGTTCGAATTTTCATTCGGTGCTGTCCCGAATCGACCATTTCTGATTACTGATTATTACTGTATCACCAAGACGTCCTAAAAATCTTTCTCATTACAATATTTCTATTTACGTCATGCGCGACACCCAAATTATATCACATCGTTGGAGTTTTGCAACGTACACGAATGCGTTAGACAGTAAGTAAATGATATTTTCATGGAACCAAACCGTACAACGCGAAATGATATAAACACCACATTAAATATGCGAACCTCTTTTCTTTTTCTTTTTGATTGTTACTCTACAGTACACAGTTTGGGCGGTGGCCAGTTTGGTGCTGCCCCCGTCCATAGGCAATTACTCACAGCATCAAAGCAGTGCTAGTTTTCTTGCCTAAACGATCAGGGGCACTAACTCTTATACAATTGTTACGCCGTGACCTTCCTGAGCTTGCTTGAGAGATCTCAAATGCCATTGAAATTTTGGGAAAGCGGGCTTTCGAGATCGCAGACTATCTTTACATTCCAATCAGGTGCCACAATGCTCTTAAAAGTCCAACGCGACCTCTTCAGCACATTCGAAATCGTTAAGCACAATTGAGTTTAATCAAGTTTATATAGCGCCGTCTGCCACTTAAGTCGTTCACTTAAGATGGGCGAATTTCCATTCGAGAATGCACAATAATTCCTTGTCACGCCGACTTTGTTCAGTGTATAAACGCACCCTTCTTAAGCACGCTTGGATCAAGTATGCTTGGCACGTGAAGTCGTGTAGAACATAATTTGGTCATTTTCTTTGACAAAAGTAGCTTTGTTTTACGTGCCAAGCATACTTGATCCAAGCGTGCTTGAGCAGGGCGCGTTTATGCACTGAACAAAGTCGGTGTGACAAGGTATTAATGTTCATTCTCGAATGGAGATTCACCCATCATAAATGAACTCAAGTATCATTGTGTAACGAGAGTATTTTACGAAAGTATTTCGGCGTGTTTTACCGACAGATCAGCAGATGGCGCTAGTGGTATTAACTTGATTAAACTCAACTGTGCTTAACGATTTCGAATGTTAAATTTCGAATGTGCTGAAGAAGTCGCGTTGTACGTTTCAGAATATTCGGGCACGTAATCTGAATTTGAAGATAGTGCCAGCGATCTCGAAAGCCCGCTTTTCCAAAATTTCAATGACACTTGAGATCGCTCAAGCGGTCATACGTGTGACAGGGCCTTAAAACGTCTTGCTGCAATTTGCCATTGGCATCAACTATACAGTATTTTACGAGAGAATAGTTTTCATTTTTTTTATTTCAATAAATTCAAATCGAAACGCTTGAAGCGTAAGTATTAAACTGGAATTGCAAACCCGTTTAACCGCATGCAAATCGGCGCGAGGAAATATAGATACGTATTATTTTTTCTTTAAAGCTTTGCCAAAAGGCATCGAAGCATATATTCAACATGATGTAGACGTAGGCAATCGTATCGAACGACGTGTTTGTTCATTTGCAGTGTGGTCCAAGAAAACGCGTCCCTCTTGAGACACCGGCGACATTTCGTTCGATTTCCATGTTCGTGAATAATTAATGTCGAGTTGGAAAGTTTCTTCGGCAGTTGGGCATGATCAAGAAAACGTTCTCCAATGGCACCAATATGTCGTGGCTACGTGAACAAGATGTGTCATGTGGTGGTTAAAGTACCCTTGATCGCGGGTTTGATTCCCGACCGAAACCTTCTCGAGAATTTTTGTGGCAAGAGAAGTTCCTAGGTGCCCGGGTCCGTCTTGGGACCCGCGCTTGCACGATTTCAGGTAGACGTTAAGGATCCCTATCAGGTCTAGACTGGGCAAAGTTACCAGGTCGCCTTCTGAGGGCGTTTTAGGGCGAAAACGCCAGTGGACCTCTGTAACAAATAGTAAAAGTTCAATGATGCGTGATTTGTCGACGAAATATCATTTCATGTTCAAAGTATTCGTTTAAATGCATCCGTTTGGTAATTCTTGAAACTGCATTTGCAAATATATGTATGGTGTTGTGCTTTCATGGATAAAATGGTGTCTTCTTTCCTGGGATGGGGTGATAACTTATTTTGGAACGCTGTTTTGGAAACTAGTCGTTCCAGGAATGTCGGCGCCAATGAGAATAATTCAAATGTTGAATTCGCACAAGCGAAAACCAAGTACATTTTCCCGACGAATTTCTAATGAAATGGATGAAATCGAAAGCTTTATCGTGATGCATGATTATAAATAGTTTCATTTTGCTGCAATTACGTTCTGCGAAACTCATGCAAATTAAGCTATGTGTAATCAAATAGAGTATAGAACGACTAGCTACTTAAAGCCTTCTGAGACCTATCCGAAAGGCGAGTTCTCTGCAATCGCTGATGGAAAAAGTAATTAGTTCCTCTGCTCTCCTGTCACATAATGTGGCGCTTGTGGATGTTTGCAGTACTTTTGCAGGTCATCTTTTAAGCTCAATGTTGAATCTAAATTTGTGAAAACATATTTTAATGTTTTCTATTTGACTGTGGGACTGCTAACACCTTTGTCTTCTCTCAGCCTCATTGCTTCCCTGACTAACTGTAAATTTCCGAAAGGCGAACCAATTTGGACTTGAACCCGCAATCCTCTGATCCATAGACATTCCTCAATTTTGATTACAAGTCTATTTGAATAGTTTCGATAATATCTCGGATACGTGACCCTTTGTATCAGATAATCAACAAATTTACGATTTAAGATATTGATGATGTGCCCAATTGCTTTGCTCGATCACCATTTGGAGCGATCAATAAACATTTGCCACAAACGGCATCAAAGTATATAATACATATAATCATATACATTATATGACTTTTCCGGAATTGATGGGTGGGTGATCTATGATATGTTTGAGATACTCAAACAGACACCAATGCAATATGCCGATCACAGAATTCGGAATAAAACCTGAATAAAATTCACCACTAACAATGAAATCTTAATCAATTGAACACGACTCAATGAAGAGTTGCGTGGGTTCGTTCGTCATTTCAGTGACGAGTTATCAAAATGCATGTATCTCACTCGAATCATGAAGCTGGCATTCATTTGCAAAGTTGGTATTCGACGTACTGGAAATGTCAATGACACAATTAGCGTGCATGTCCATGTGTGCGCGAGCATCCTTATCCTTTCTCGTTTTAATAGACTTTGTCGAGAGAGAGAGAGAGAGCGAGGAAGTTTGACGGCGCGCCCGGCGTTGTGCGCCGGCCTATAGTCGAACGTGTATATTAAAAGGCACACGGTTATTAAAAATGTTTGGAACGAGTCCCGCTGCGCCTCGGCTCCAGCGGAGCGAGTCGAGAATTAACACCTCATTTACGTCTGCCGTGAATATTAGGCATTAGAAGAGCGGCGCGTTCCAGAGGCGCTGGAGCGCTTCAATATTCCTGGAGCAGAATTTATTTTACTAATGACCGCAAAATAGCATTTGACAGAAGAGCCGGCAAGAAAAACATCTTTTTCACCATTCGTGGCTTTCGCGCGAGCTCACACAGTCTCGATCCTGTAGACTGGGAAGTCTGTTCAGCGTTGAGAACAATTTCATTTAGTGCTTGCTGGTCAGAGACGAAGTTGCTGGCGAAAATCGTTAAGATGGTTGACTTAGGATAGACATGGGATGAGCAAAGAATGGCCAAGAGTGATAGCGCAGTGACTTTCCGAATTTAAGAGTGTTAGGATTTCAACATCTTAATAGCAGAGGTTTCAGTCAATTTGAAATTTATTTAAAATGATGTCGATAGCTAATCTAGTCCCAATGCATGTGAACTAATAATAACTTACATGTGAGCTAATAACCAAATTTCCAATACATCACCAAATTCAGTATTGGTTGCTTCCCTCTAAAAGAATACAGGATACCTTCGTTACCTCACCACCTTTAGAACTATATGTAATTTCTTAAAGAGGTCAGCTCGAGTCTGAAGGATCCCGTCTGCCCTTAAAAGCATCTTTTAAGGTTTATTTGGCTTTACTTTATCAATTTCACATAATTTGAAAAGTCCGCATTGAAGGTTTTCACTGGTGAAATGAAATTATTAACTCACATGCAATCCATATGGGACTTGCTCAACGTTCGCTTAGCGGAAACCACGTAATTGGACATGTGCATTACAAATGTAATAGTGAGCAAATTTTATTAAAAACCATTAGGGAAGAACAAGTTAAAAGCGACATTTGGCGCCTTTCCGCACTGAAGTTCATCGAAATCAAGGAATTGATATCCTAGAATCTAACATGTTAATTTTTTTACCATTTTGGATGGGGGGAGTTCATCAATACATTTGCGAAATACGATTGTAAAAATTAATCGACCGACCTTTGCTTTTCTTGACCGCAATCGACGTCATCGCCACTCCTATTGGACAACGCCATGTGCCAGCTGTAAGGTCTAAACTTTCAATGACTATGGGCATGCATTACAGCAATTTTACAACTATACAGTAGGTCTTGCAGCCGTAACAATCTCGAAGAAAGCCCCATTCGCGTTATGCGTTCCTACACACGGTGCCACAATGAGTTACGTTTTTGGAAACTTTTTTCGTTTCGCCAGCAACACATAAAAATATCATTTAAATTCGGCTCGCGTACGTCACTTTCTACGAGACACACAAACGCGCGCGTTATAGTCCCCCGAGCAGCCAACGTAATAAGACGTATACGAGGCACGCATAAACTGCTCGAGTCACTAAATTGCCCATTGTTTGAATGCGATTAGGGATCAACCGTGAAATTAATATGGGCATCACTCTGTATTAGTGATGATGCTCCCTCTATTATATTTTGAGCGGGAGCGAGCGAAGAGTATTAATTACCGACACGAAGACACTCCACAATACCCAAATCAATAAATATTTGAAACGCCTACATCTGTATCGCGCGCACATTTATTGAACAATGCGGAAAGAGCAGACAGATAACACGCCCCCTCCCCCCTTAGGAGAGGCAGATATCTGGTAAAGGGCTACATTTGAGGGCAATCATTTTTAATACACCGAAATTTGGATAACTGAGTCGGGAGAATCGTGGTCGCCTACTACATAACACAAATGCTTGTACAGGGTGGCCTAAAAAAACGTTTCGCTAGAAATTTGATCATAAAATTCCGAATTTTTAATTTGTTCCATTCGAATTTGGCCAACATGTTGGTTTTTCCTTTCTTTATGAATTTCATTATCCTTTAGAAAGTATCACTGTTCAAATGGTGACAGGTCACCCCTCCTCACCCTTAGTAAAGGAAATTTTCTCCGATCTAATTTCCAATGGTAATTAGATAAATTTACCATGCCGGGCAACTATGCAAAGAAATGGTCGTAAAATCGTGTACTCGTGTGAAGAAATGGCTTACGCTGTACAGGCACGAAGCCACACTGAAGCGACCTGTCTTTACCAAAATTAATTATATTAGAGAAAAATCAGTTAGGATCTCCGTTGAGAGGGGAACCATGTTCCAGTAACGTGCACATGATCTGAATATCATCTTATCCTATTTACTAATTAATGAAAGATGCGTTGGTTTTGGTAAATTATTTCGATTTATTATGCAAATGTTCGGTTAAAGGCTTGCGATTCGTTTGAGTAAACATCTTGCCTTGTCATAAAATCCGCGACGACTTACTTTTTTCTTATGAAACTTCTCCAGACCCGAGCTCCTAAACGGGCATTATTTTCTGAACTTTCAAATACTGATTTCATAAATACAAGAATAAACATAATAATTTTAGCAGAATTATTTTTCATTAGTGCATTAACAAATTGTCTGCCGAGTTGTCTTTCTTAATGAGTACGGGAATCAGAGTAAAATATAGCAATTACATTTTATATAAACCTCTGCGAGAAGGATTCATTACTGATAATGATATTTTTACTGATGATATTTTGGCCTTTGATGGAATCATAAAACATGCACTAGCTTATAAGCTGAAGTCACTTAATTCATGGAATTTCGAACATGAATCAATTGATTTTGATGATGGGGCTCATTGGATCTGTTCGGTTTTTATGGAATGATACCACTTAAAGTCTTTTGGACTCAGGAGGTAATAAAAGTTTGCCGTTTACTATATAGCTCTCTGAAGACGAGTGTGCGCCACCAACATTAGCGATAATCATCAAACAACCATCAACAAAATTAGTTTTTTTCCCCAAACTGAATATTAATGCAGTGAGTACATTGCTTTGCCACTCCCCCGTCTAACCGCCCCAGTTCCTTAGACTAGACATTTTAATTCAATAAGAAACATGTTCTGAGATATGTGTTCAAAAGATAAGCATGCGGGTACAAAATAGATGGATGCCTTGTTTCTTTAATAAGCTTATCATTACTTTTTGTCTGCACCATCACTTAATTTGAATACGCCCCCAGTGATCACCAAAATTGTGAACCGCCAATATGGACAAAAAATAGTGATCTAGTGAAATACGACATACGAGATGAATATATGATTTAGCCGCATCATTTCTATAATAACTAAGTTATTTGAATATTTTGTTTTATTTAAATAATACAAAAATACTGTCTGCAAGTCGCATCTTTTTGGGAAGAGTTTGTAATAAAAGGTTAGGTTCCTTCTAAATGACATTTTTTGATACAATCCGACAGCTTGGGAACGTATCACTGCACAATCACGATATAATAAGCAATGATATCGATTAAGTTGAAATATCAATAGCAGGAATCGCCTTGCATTAAAATCTTCAAGGCAAAACTGGATCGAAATTGCTGTCATCATTATTATAATATGGATCCAAAGTGCCCTCACGTGTTCGACGGCGTGGAACTAGTTTCTTCCAGATTCCACCTCGATCCATTGGAAACGGTGGCGCAACCAACTCCAGCGTCTTGTCGAAAACGCCAGCGGCTTCAATTAGGCAGAATTAGCGACAGCCCTACCGCCATTCACCATGTATGATCCCTACTTTAGCTATTGATATTCGCTAATCGATAATATCGTGCAGGGGAGAAGAAGAAGATGATGATGGTGGGCCGCCACCACCACCACCACCACCTCAAGTAGTGAGTGCACCCGTCCAGTGCGCATAGCGGCAAAAGAAAATTCTATTCACATTTTTCTTGGCAGCACTGTTATGGCCAGAGGCCACAGTCTGTACACTGTATATAGCGGAGGCAGATATCCACACAATGGATTTCTTAGTCACGTGGGAAGCAAAATGAAAGGATGGGGGTGCATTGGGTAGTAGCGGGTGGTTAGAGGTACGTTGAAGAGGGTAAAGGGGGTGCGGTGGATGAAATTTTTGTGCCGAAGGCGGGGGCAAGTTCTAGCAACTACGAATAGTATTAACAAAAATATAGGATGATTGCTTGGACTGCAATCGAGAGTCGGCAGCAAGATCGTCGATGAACAAAGTTTATAGATATCTGATCTTCAGGAAAAGTTAAGAAATTGTAGATTTGCGAAACTCAAAGACAAATGTATGAACTCACCTAACACTTTCGTCACTACCCAAGAAATTATAATAACTAAAATTAATTTGTTTTCAAATTTCGGCCTTCAATTTGGTAATAATTGGTAATAAGGTTCGGAATTTGGTAACAAATTTATTTTATTTATTCTAATTTCTTGGGTAGTGATGAAAGTGTTAGTTGAGTTTATACATTTGTCTTTGTGCTTCGCAAATCTACACTTTCTTAATTTTTCCTGAAGATCAGAAGTAAACGTTGTTTATCGACGATCTTGTTGCTGACTCTCGATTGCAGTCCAATCAATCATTCTATATTTTTGTTACGCTTCGTCGGCTTCATAAATATATTTTGGATATGAATTAGCTCCCGTGGTTGACTATCATCTTGCTTGTGGTACGTGGCACAATCATGTCACAATCATGTTTTTATCCAAATGTATTCAAAATCCAAGGGTATTTGCAAAAGTGATTTTAATTTTAGTTCACCATATTTCAATTCTAAAATGGTGCCTTTAACTGGATGTTGAAGGTAATTCTGGCGCAATTATTAGAAAAACAATTTGATACAAAGTAACTGCTGTAAAATAGAGTGACAACATCGGCTACGAGTAGTTAGATATCTGCAATCAGTCCGCGGATCTTATAAGCACAGGTAACGCAATGTCAACAAAATTGCATTTGGTAAATTGAGATTCGCCCAGCATTTCATGATTATTTACATCGAAGTTTCGTTTATATTTTTGTTCAAATCACTCTTTGTACAATTACTCTTCCGATTATTTCGGTAAGGTCAATAAAAACTGATCTATTGAATAGATGGACCCGATTATGGAAACTTATGAGTTGTCCCGAATTGAGGTACAAACTCTGGACAAGCGATGACCTAATTTGCGCCAGGTTCCGCGCAGAGGCACATCAAGATCTTTCCGCAAATACTGTATGTATGTGTGTGTGTATGTGGATTCGATGGATGCGGAAATCCAACCTAACCCCGCGATGCACCGACAGACTCTCCTTGTGTTTTCATTATTGATTCCGCCAGCATCTTGCCGCGGCACGACCACGACCCTCTCCTCATTTCCTTTTCTACTCATATTATGCTTGATTTAATAACAACCAGTCGACGTAGAACTGTGCGCGCGGCACGCTCGGGCGGGCGGACGGGCCGGGGTATTCATGTCCCGCGCGAGCCGGGTTTCTAGACCATCTTGACTGCGGTCCTGGCGTCGACCAAAATCGTCGACGGAGGAGAGAGAGGTCTTGGCGCGCGCGCCAGGCCTGACATCATAATGCAGTTTTCGGGGAGGATCGATGCCAACATGAAACTTGATGGGCATCCATTGCAAATTGGCAGGACCGCGTCCGCAGATGCGTCGACCTGATCCATATGTATATGTGGGGCCGTATAGGCTTGCCGCGTCGCAGATGACAGCGACTTCTGCCGCTAAACAGGGGGAGTGCCAAAAGGCGAACTGTCCATTGTATTTACACCACAGCGAATCAGTTCCATGAAACGCACACTTGCACATTAGTTTCATATATTTACACTTATTTTGAAACCAATACAATATTTATATATATATATAATTGAATCAGCCAATCATTGTCACACTGATACTGATTCAACCATAAAATTCCCTTGGTCGTAATAACATAAAATTGTCTCATCAACTGGGGACAGAAATTCGAAATATTGTTGGTCGTAGAGCAGTTGTGTAAATTCGAAACTGCTAATTTGAAAGAAAAAAGAAAAACTTCGAATTTGTTGAAAAATATTTTTCTTGAATATTCATATGTAAAGAAGTGTGGTTCAGTTTCGTTCTAATGAAATGTGAATGAACATCTTGTAGCTAGCAAGAGTATGAGATTCGAATTTCGGTTTCTGTCCCGTATTTGTTTTTCTACGAACATCTTGAAAATTGATCGATGTGGTTTCGAATTTCATCTAAAGGTGGCATCTGTTGCCACAAAAGAACGGTGACTGACGCCCTCCAGGAACAATACTTGGCGCCCATCTCTACGTGTGTCTACCGCAAATGCCGCAAACACCCACACCGAAAAGTATCAATCTAATAAACTTATAATCGTGTCATTGATCGAGGCGCTACATCGCGCGTTGCTTCTGGAGAACACGTTTGGCACGCTTGAAGCAACCTCGATATTATTTGACTTTGCATAGATTGATGAATTGGAACTATGAGACCTGGTGTTCGACAAATTGAATTACAAACGATTCAAACCCATTTTCTCTTTTTATTCTAGTTAATATATTTTTGCCGCTTTCGAATATAGTCCTTCACTAAATTCACTTACTATTCCTTATCCAGTATTCTTTTCGCGCCTTTGGAAAAGAAATTCAAATTCTGTTATGAAGAAGAAATAATTTTCCAAAAATGATGATATCGGCTCAGTTAACATGCTCAGCCATTTACTACGCAAAAATTAACAAAGGACTATGAAAATGTTGCGTCTCCGCACTATACAATGAATAATCTATATTTTTTTTTTTTTTTTTTTTTTTTTTTTTTAATCAACTGTAGTCCACCGCACTACAGGCCTTACGTCCCCCTCATGGTGCTTAAGCACTATGCGAGGG
>JAQGBY010004315.1:0-16900 GCA_034698785.1 Mycogona germanica | reverse complement strand
GATTTGTGGCACACAAGCTGGGATGCGAGGAATTTGCAGTCTACCATCTTCTCGTCAAAGGTGAAACTGGACGCACCTGGCTCGGCAGCCTGAACATCACCGACGGTGTTGCGTAGCGGTTGGTGTGCTGGGCTGGCCTTTTCAAGGTAGGAGTCGGCCGAGTTCTTTGTGTGGATGATGAGTTGGTCACTGAGAAGTGGGGATGGTTGGGAGAAGGTACCGACAACTTCCAGGTGCATGCCTTGATGACCTAAAGCTGAGTCCCGCACCGTTCGCGTGACTGTTCCATTCGCAGATGCTACCGTGACTTCAAAGACCGGGGTGGCAGACTGGGCCAAGGATGTCGCATACTTCATATGAGGTTTTTCGAACCGGTCGCAGCCACCATCGAAAGAACATACACGGTTGGTGTCCAATCAAGGCGCATAGGGACCCCGAGTCTCCAGCATAACAGTCCGTCACTCCAGGCCACTCTTTTGCACCGAGCGGTAAGCCCTCAAACTGGTAGTCCCGATGGCAATGCGTCAGCCAGCCACAATATTGGTTCTGAGGGCAAGCGACTTCACCAAATGTATGTAAATCCACCAAGAAGGTGTAGTACAAACGGACGGTAGGCCAATGACATTCGACATCCTTAAATGTGATTGCCACACCGAAAAGGTTGTTATCGGTTTTATCGGTAACCCAAAGGCATGTTGAGAAGCCCAGGTTGGAGAAGGTCAGCTGGGCGTGAGTAGTGATGCCGCAGGTAACACCATCTCTAGCCTCCACACAGTCCTTGACTTGAGATTGTACTATTTTATTTTCGGTGCATTTTTGCAGACAGCTGCCACCCCCAAGAACCGTTAAAATGACCAGCACAACCAATGCTGAGTTGTAGCCTTCAGCTGGTTGTAGTTTCAGCTGGGCGAAAGTGTATTTGTTGAAATTGCTGTTGGCCCCATCCCTTGAGTTGCACGCCAGCCTGTTGCACCTTTGTCTTGATGCGCGATCCGCAGCACACTCCACACAACATGCAGCAGCGCAGAGATTTCTTGCTGAGGTGCCATGCCGCCTTGAAGCAGTTGATGAGGCCCTTGATGAGTAGATAAATGGTCAGCACAAGTGTTCGAACATAAGCGACCGCGATGCAGGTGAGGATGAGGAGGCCAGCGATGATCCCGTACGAGAAATACGCTGGCATGCATTTTAGGTTGTAGATGAAGTCAGCGCAGAGGAAACACGTTAACCGCTTGCAGATATCCCGACCCTCCACATGTTGCTGTGCCTCCAGAAACCGTCCTTTGTCCGTGACAAACATGAGATCGATGACTCCAGAGTCGATGAGGAATTCGTCTGGGAGAATGGCCTGGCTCTCTGAGGAGAAGAGGAAAACCTTTTCCACCCCAAGTTTGCGGACAATAAGAGTTCCGGGCCCACTAACCGTGATGACCGGGTCCACGAACTTGATAAAATCCTCACCGCGCTGGGTGCTGAAAACCTCTTGACCGAGGAGAGCCTGCTTCTGGAAAAGATAGTCATCCTGGAATGGTGAATCCTGCAAGTCCATTGCATCGCTGGTGTCTGTCGCAGGTCGGCTGAGAAATCATCCGGAAACTCTGGAAGCGCTGATTGTCCGCATCCACATGCCAAACGGTTGTTTTAGCATGGATCTGGTGACAGTGGCAAAGGCTGCTGCTGTTGCATGGCATGTGTTTGCAATAGGTGGGCGTCCCATCGCACTGGGTGCCTTGCAAGCCACATGGAAGGTTGTCACGTTTGCACTGAAAAATGTGGTCCTTTCCCTGACGATCTTGTTCCTGCATGATGTGGAACATGTGCGGTACTGTGATAGTACCGATGTCGGAGACTATCACTGTTTCCCACTTAGTCTGCGAACACGCTTGACATTCCGCGAGGTCACAAGCCCTGAGCACAAAGCTGTGGTCATCCCTGACCCGCGTACACTTAAAGCGCGAAATGTGTCAAACACACTCCTCCCGCTCAAAGATGCCCCGCTGGGTGTTTTTGGTGTCCGCTGTTACCACGAATATCAGCAGTAGTGCCCACAACCTGTAAAATAGACCAGGGGCAGATCAGAATCTGGTAGGAGGCACTCACATTCTGTGTATCTCATTTGGCCCCTTTCCCCTGGCATACTGTAGAACCATTTCCCTTGGTGTTCCGTAGGACCCTTTCCCCCAGTGTTCTGTAGAACCCTTTCCCCCGGTGTTCTGTAGAACCCTTTTGGGTTGTGGTAGACCACGCTAGAAATAGAAGGCTTGCCTCATGCAATCATGCTTACATGCATTTGACCTCTCAGGTACATGCCCGTGACACACACAGCTTCATACAACCTGTTACTGGGAGAAATTGTAGGTCCAGGCCTGTCTGTCCCAATGGTCAGAAACTGGGGCAAGCAGTGATGTTAACACAGACTCATAGTTTTCAGGCGCTATCATGGTGGTGGTGGAATCCTCACTCTGATGGGATTCATCATCAAGCACAGCCAAATTCCTACCTAAGCTCGGATCCAAGGAAATATTTGTTTTTTCCCTAACACTGTGCAGGTGAGTCCCCGACTTAAAGTCTTTTTGTTTAGATGTTAGTGTATCACCGCCCATTTGTAAAGGAGCTTGGACGGTAGTGGGAGGTCGCAAAGCCTCGAATGTCAACTGGACTTCCATCAGCTCCATATGTTAGACCATCAGGTTCTCCCACAGGTCTTCCACTTGACTTATTCACATCTGAACCCCTTGAATTTTGTTCCCTAGAGTGGCAGAGCACTGCGCAAAAGACTTTACCGAACCGCATGGGTGGAAGGAGACTACGCCGGGTTTTTCTGGTTGGCCGGCCATTGGCCGACAGCAGAAACCATCCCTGGCCCCTGAACCATGGAACCTTATGTAGGCAAAGGACCGTGGGTGGCCATACCTTTGGCACTGGTTATGGCGGAGGTCTGTAACAAGTTGTCCAAAAAGTCTAAAGCTTTATTGGCCAGATTGCCTTCAGAAATGCTCACTGTCGGTGTGGAGGGGGTATCGGATGGTGTGGGGTGGTTTGCCTGGAGTTCTGCTAGGTCAGACATTGATGGAGGACTTGGACCGTGTTGATCAGTGGGGACAGAGGGGCCACTACCCGCATTCCACCCTGGTCCTGCCGACCCTGAGAACAGGCCAGGCCCTGTATTCGTGGCTGGAGTAGGCCCGTCACGCTCAGACTCGGACTGTGGAGCTGGAATCCTCCGCGGAAGAGGAGCATGTGGGACATCAGAAGAATATTCGTCCTCTGATGCAGCAGACGATGTTCGGTTTTTTGAATTTCCCCGACGTTTCTTGTAGGTTCTCCTGAGTGGGATACCAGGGAGAACTTCCCGGCTCCTCAAACTATAGGAACCAGGGAGAAACGTCCTTTTTGTGGATGGGGTAGCATGGGTTGGTGAGGGTGGTGTAGGAGAAGGTTGCATGGGTGCCCGAAATGCAGTCCTGTCTGATCGATCAGAAGGACTCGTCAGGAAGGCGCCACCCCCTTCCCTTGGTGGAGGGACTGACTCCACTGCAGATGGAGCAGGCCTTGAACCCACCCCAGGGCCCAGCGGCCGAAAGAGAACGATGTCATCGTCGCTGGTATAAAGATCACCTTCGCTCGGGTCAGGCGGGTGAAACTCCTCTTCCAGCTCCGAATCCTCCGAATCCTCGGATCCGGTGGGGGCTGAAGACTGTAACCCGGCTCGTGCCTGCATATTTTTTGTGGCCACACCTTGCGCTCTAAGAACTGGGAGAGTCTATTGAAATGGACCACCTGGATATCCTCAGGGATCATAATGTGTTGGATCTTGTAGTTCACCATAGTAGGCCGCCCAATCACTCTGTAGGGCCCTTCACTAGGCAAATGCAGCTTGAGTGAATGACCTGTGGGGACAGCAGGAGTGTACAGGAGGACCAGGGTACCTTCTGGGTATTCCGTTCTGTCACACTTCTTATGCTGTAAGACCTCTCTTTTCTCGGCTGCCAGTTCGAGATTTTGACTGGCTAGCTGGAAGGCTTTTTGCATCCTGACCGTAACCTCAGTGGCATAATTATCCAGGTCATAGTGACTGCGGGAATCACTCAAGGCTGTCTCGTATGGTAGACGCATGTCCCGACCAAAGAGAAGAAAATAGGGGGTCTCCTTGGTGGAGGAATGGACCGCACTGTGGTAAGCCATCAGAGCAAATGGGATCATCCTATCCCAATTCCTCTGATCCTGCTCTACCAAGTGGGACAAACCTTTCAGGAGGGTGCCATTAAAACGCTCAACCAACCCATCGGTTTGAGGGTGATATGCCGTTGTAAAGATTTTCCTAACCCCCAACAGCAAGCACACCTCAGCAATAAGGGCAGAAGTAAAATTAGTGCCACGGTCGGTAAGCAGCTGCTCACAGGTGCCGTGACGCGGAAAAATCTCCTCCACCAGTAAACGAGCAATCGTGGTAGCCTTTTGGTCCGGTGTTGCAAAGGCCTCCGGGTAGCGAGTAAGGTAATCGCAGAATACCACAATGTATTTATTCCCATCATCCGACTGGGGCAGCAGGCCAACAACATCCAGGCCAATACGCTCAAATGGGCGAGTGACCTGTTGGAACTGTTGGAGTGGCGCACATTTGTGAGGATGCCGGCGGCCTTGGCAGGAAGGACAGGAAGCGCAATGATCCTTAGTGTCTCTAGCCATGTGAGGCCATATGAAATCCTGTCTGATTTTCGCCAGGGTTTTTTCATAAGCAAAATGGCCCCCAAATTTTGAGTCATGAGCCATGTGTAGTACATACGGTCGGTGAACCTTGGGTACGGCCAACCGGACGAGTCTATGGCCATCGAGCTCCACATCGGGGGCGTGAAAACACAACCAACCCTCCTCATTTAGGAAATAGCGGTCCTGGTGCCTGATGGGAATGTCGGTGATATGTGGAGGAAGCCCCTTCAGGAATCAAATTGTGGGGCCAAAATCGCTGTCTTCTGATTGTTCCTGCGCCACCGTATCTCTGTTCCAACAGAGGAATTCCTGAGGAGGAGGAATATGAATTCCTCCCCATTTAGGTGTACGGAGGGGGTCCCGTATAACCAAAGCATTAGCCACGCCTGAGGGTGCATAAGGGTCGGGGAAGACCACTGGATAGCTGAAGAGAGGCAACTTCTGGAAAATGGCGGCTGAGGGCATCAGCGTTTGTATTGTCCTTGCCTTTTCTATGTATGATTGTAAAATCAAAAGGCATTAACCGGGTAGCCCAACGGTTAAGCATAGCCTTTTTTGTGGTTTGCTTCATTAGAAAGCAAAGGGGCTGGTGGTTTGTGTACAAGGTCCAGTGCCGTCCAAGGAGATAATACTTAAAATGCTCCGCACCATAGACACAAGCAAGAGCCTCCTTCCAGATGGTTGAGTAGTTTTGCTCACTGGGAGAGAGTTTCCTACTCGCAAAGGCAATGGGTTTGAGATGGCCGTCAATGCGTTGTTCAAGGATAGCAGCAATGCCAATGTCGCTGGCATCAGTGGTTAGAAAGAATTCCTTGGTAAAATCCGGAAGGATAAGAACCGGAGAATCGGTCAGACAGGCTTTAAGGGTCTCAAATGCCTTGTCGCAAGCGTCGCTCCATTCGAAGGGAATATCCTTTTGTAAAAGCCTTGTGAGTGGGCCAGCGAGTTTTGCACAATTAGGAATGAACCTGCGATAAAAATTAACCAATCCTAAGAAACTTTGGACATCCCTGACCTTTTTTGGCTGGGGAAAACTGGCAACTGCTTCAATCTTCCTATGACCAGGCCGAGCCTCCCCATGTGAGAAAAGATGCCCCAGGTAGGTGATTTCCTGTTTGAGGAACACACATTTAGATGGCTTAAGCTTGAGTTTCGCCTGCTGTAAAAGCTGGAAAACCCGATCAATTCGTGGAAAGTGATCATCCACAGTGTCAGTAGATGATGACATCATCCATGTACACGAAACAGATCTCCCCAATTTCGTTCCGGAGCACATAGTCCATCATGCGCTGGTAAGTGTTCGGGGAAGTTTTTAACCCCATTGGTGACCGATTGAACGCGTAGTGGCCGAAGGTTGTGCTGAAGGCACTTTTGTGTTTGTCCGATTCCTTCAGAGGGATTTGGAAGAATCCACTGGCCAAGTCCAGAGTGGAGAAAAACCTTGCACCTTTTAATTGGTGGAACACTTCTCCTATATCTGGGAGAGGGTATTTGTTGCCAATGGTGATGTTGTTGAGGTCTCTCAGATCCACTACCAACCTCTGGGTGCCATCAGTCTTTCCTACAAGCATGCACGGGGCCGCATATGGGCTGACAGAGTTTCTGATAATCCCTGCATGCAGGAGCTCCTCTATTTTCTCTCGCATAGTGGGGAGTTGAGCATAAGGAACCTTGTAAGGCCGTACTCTGGAAGGAACATCTGTGGTGAGGTCGATTTCCTGAGTGACTACATTGGTTTCCTCCAGATCCGTCAAGGACAAGGCGAACAAGGAACGATATTCCTCTAGAACACAGATAAGCTGTTGCTTCACATCCTCTTCCAGATGGTCAAGAGGCACCAATACGAGTAACTCCGCTAGTCGCGCTGAGAGTGTGCTGTTGTGAAAAGCGGCAGCCGCTGTGACAAGAGCCCAATCCGATTTTTTGAAACGGCGTAAGGCTGAGACCTCAGAAGGTTGTAGCGGCGCATCCTGCTCAGAGGTAGGGATGCTCACCAGCTCGCCGTTCTTGAGGATGGTGTTGTCCTCTACTCTGTACTGCAGTAGGGCACCTTGGATTCCGGGGATTCCGAAAATTCCCTCATATCGGTCAGAAAGATTTTCTCTGGCCACATATGTTGCTACTGAGACTGCTGTTTTGGCTATGGATAGGACAATGCCATAATGTCCCAGCACTGGGAGCCGGCCACCATTTGCCGCAAGAATCCCCCCGAAAGTGGCATCTTTAATCTCCTTAAACAGGTGGCGGTTAGCGTGAAAGACTTTTGGCGAAATTATATTAACATTAGCCCCAGTGTCATAGAGAACACAGAAGCGCGAGGAACCAAGCGCGGCATAGAATCGGGGACAGAACAGTGGCGCTCGGCCAGTGGAACATGTACGGACAAAAGCGAGAGGTCTAGAGTTGTCATGAGACCGGTTGCTGACCTCCATTGAACCGGTCAGTTGGAGTTTCCCGGCTGAGCGGACTGTTGACCCTGGTTGAGAGAGTTGTTTGCATGGGGAGCAGACTGTTTGTGTTGCTGGCGGTCTTGGTAATGGTATCGCCTTTGGTTGCTGTTACCCCTTCCACCATAGTGTTTTTTGCTACGCCACCCAGTGTTGTGGTTGTGCCACTGTGGTGGTGGGGCCTGGCCCTGGCCTTGGTAACCTTGGTGTTGGGCACCACCTCCATAGTTTTGGGGAGGATAGGCCGGCTGGGGGAAACCCTGGTGAAACTGGTTTGCCAGGTATTCATTCTCCCTTGGGTACTGAGCCCCCGGTTGTTAGGAGAAGGCCACAGGGTTCGGCTGATTTGCCAGCAACGGGCACTCACGCGCGAAGTGGCCAAACTGTTTGCAAGAGAAGCATTGGATCTCCGCCAGTGTGAGTCGAAAGGCAGGGGCCTGTGGACGCACACCTGTAAATGGAGCTGGTTGGGTTGGATAATTTCCAAACCTTGGGGGTTGGCCCTCTGCCTGTTTAGGCATTGGCGGACCCATCCCTTTTGAGGCCTGAAGTTGTTCTGCTGCGAGAACAAGCAAATCAGGGCGAGAGTAACCCAGAAGGTCCTGCTCTTCCAGAGGTGGAAACCCAAGGGACTCCGGGCGAGTCTTTTCCGTGAGGCGAGCGAGAGCAAGAGACTGAATTTGCCATGGAGGGAGGACTTGCACTTCCGATATTGGAATGACAGTCTTCATTTCCCAGTTGACCGGCGCGGTGGGTGGACTCGAGGATGCTGTTGTGGCAGTAACCATGCCGGATAATTCATTCTTGTCTTTCTTGCGCTGTTTCTCCACAAGTTTCTCAAATCTCTCAAAAGCCTTCTCCTGTTGTAGTGAGAGATGCTGCAGGAGTGAGGTTAGTGACAAGGAGTCCTCAGGGCCAGAGTCAGAATAGTCGCTGCTGGAGCTCGTGATGGCGTTAACCGTATATTGATTAACGTTGAGGAGGTCAAACTCTTCCTCCTTGAGTGCATACTCCACTGCCGTAGCAAAGTCCTCTGGACCCCGTGTATACACTGGGCGAGTCAGAGCCGGTTTGAGGCCCTTCATGAATTGAATCATGAGGGTTTTGTCTGGGATGTCATCTTCCCTTCCCATGAGCTTCAAACGGGAGGCGAAGTCCGTGACCCGCTCTTTTGGTTTTTGCGAGAGCGCATGGATGGCGTAACAGCAAAAGTTGTGGTTCCGCGGTCTTCTCTAGTGCAAGGCTAGCCTGAAAAATAAATGCGCGAGTCACAGCGCAAGTGGCTTGCTGGCGCGTTGCGTCATCTAGCTAAGCTTCCCCCTTTTTTTTTTTTTTTTAATTTTTTTTGTGCTCTTGAAGCTGGCGAAATCAGGGGCCAGTGATTTGGTTAATACCAGCGAGGTTATATCCTAAACGACGATAGTGCAATACGAAAGGCTGGAACGTTCGACTGAGGTTCCTGTATGCACCAGAGTGTCACAATCATCAATTGATTTCCAATCGGGAAGTGCTTCTGGGTGCCTCTCTTGGTTATTCCAAGGTCGATGTCGGAGCAACTTCTGGAAAAATCCGTTTTTTCAACTGAGGATTCTTAGAAAGTCGCCTTGTCGTTGTCGCCTAGGTGATGATCTAAAATGCCTAATGTGTGTATATTGCCAAACTGATTAGGTGTCGCATTGAAATGATCGAGCCACGTGATGATGACGAGTTGATATTGTCGACAAGAGGGGTTTTCAGTAACTGCCGAAAGCCAACTGAAACCAAATATTAAATTCCCCGGATCTTTTCAGCTCGAAAACGCAGACATGCGAGAATTGCCTGTAAGACATGCAGTAACCGCCTTTTTACTGGCGGTATGCAGTATCACCCTTTTTCTCGTGAAAAAATGGTCGATGACATTATTTGGACCCGTTATTCACCTCGTTAACTAGTTAGAAATCATTCAAGTAATGTGTTCTGTTGGAGACGCCATTCTCAATATTGACATCGCGAACTAAACAGTGCAAGTGCCCAACGTAGGGCTAGGTAAATAATAAAAAAAATGTTTGGATGAGAAATGGAGATCCGTCGCGCCGTTGCTAGCGAATTTCAATGGTGTAATTAAATTTTCTAAATTCCTAGTTAAATATTAACTTTGTGCGAGGTCATGGATGCTTTATCGTTGAGCCACTCTGAAACGTATTGGGCGATGAATATCAGCAATTCTTTGTTCTACCGAGACATGCCACAACTGGAACGAACGTCCACATGAGAGACGCAGGCTATCATGCAATTTGGTATGGGATGGAAATGGCAAATCGTGTCAGTGATTTGGCCCTTGTTCGTTTGTAGATCTTGCCTAGGTCTATGACGAACTGCCATTTCATACGGGAGATTAATTCGAATGAAAGGCCACAAACGCAAACGTCAAACGCGAAATAACAAATCTTGCACGTGCCGGTCCATCTCGCGGGGTCGACGACGTCGCTCCTCTGATCTGGGGACGCCACCCCTTTTACTTTAAAGCGATAGGAAACGTTACCAAGCCAAAGTGTTGTAGAGCTAGTTTTAATATACAAAAATACAGGAAATACATTTCCGGAGGGGACGCTAGCGAATTTTTGTGTTTACCGCGGCATGGTCACTCCTTTTTGCTCTCGTTTAGCCATTCGTCAGAGCATCCGAACATGAAAAATGCCATTTTTTAGTTTCGTTAGCTTTGCTTATCTGTCGAGAATGTCGTACAGAAATCTAATTATTGGAACAATCGTTTCTCTAGGTCGAAAAATCCGAAAGTCTCGGTCGGAACTTGAAATCGCAATCGCGTCAGCTCCTCGACGCCTCCTATCGCAGCACCATGCGGGGCATACGATTGAACCGTCGAAACTGGTTCTGATCGACTAAGTACAAACGTATTTTTAACTTTGTTATAACTGACGGTGGACGCCGAAAGCAGCAAAAGGGCGGACTGGGCCCACAAACCACAATAATGCGTCGGCCGTTTCAGTGAAATACAATTTGACTAATATTCGCTAGATTAACGTTCGATTACGTCGCCCAACTCCATCCCAATCCAGAAAACTCACCCTTCTTCTACGTTCATTTACAAATAAGTTTAACAATATCTGGCAGACGAGGTTCGAGTTGGCGACCGCATTTGTGTGTGTCGGCGTCAATTAGATTTAAGCAAACAGAATCAAGCTTGCATTTCACTAATTTACCTCACCCATCATGGCAATCCAGCATTTATTTCGAATTGTTGGTTCCCGTATAAACGCAAGGTACCAACTGCGAAACCCGAAATCGCCGAATCATCATCATCATGTGGAAGAATAAAAATTTCTGAAGTCTTTCATAACGGGAGCGATAACGTGCAAATAGTGGTCTGGCCCGGGCTTGTGATAGGCGAACTGCCACATTAAATTGAAAAGGGCCCCCACGCTGATACCGGAGAATTTAATTAGTTGGCCCTAAAACCGGCTGTGTTCGTCACTGCAGCCACTCACACAATTTCGACCCCAAGATAATAGCGAGCAAATTCCTATCGCCCAGCTGATACTTGTAGCGTCATCTAGGGGGGGGGGGAAACCGAAACGTTTTTAGACCTTTTCGGCTGAGCGGACAGTGGCCGCTAGAAACTGGTTGGCCTCGACTAAACCCAACCTTATTTTTCCTAATTCGCCAACGTGGGGTTCGAATAATTATTTTGATTTTTTGTTGAGGTATGTGGGTATTTGTTATTGGTCCCGCACAAGGAAAGAATATCGCATTTTAATCGTAGATCACCACAATTGACACGCCACAAAATGCCCGCAAACCCCACTCTTTAGCGCTGATTGCGATATTGTTGGATTTAGATAAAAACGCTCCAGAGCGCACCAAAACCCCTTTTGGCTTGCACAACGCCCCTCTGGGAGCGCTCACAAAGCTTTCGAAAGCGATTTAGTAATGGCCGCCACAAAACAAAGATATTAGTAAACGTCCTCGAATCGACATAATCGGTTGGCTCGCTATCATTTATTTTATTTAGGCTTCTGAGAACTAATTAAATGAGAAAATGGGGTCCCCTCGCCTTTGATCATCCATGTTGTGACGACAAAATATGGTTTCAGCACAACCGTGGTGCAGAAGTTAATTTATTTTACGTTTGGCACATCGAAATGGCGATAATAATTTTTTATGTGCGATCTCGTTGGCCTTCGCTACACTAGGCGGCGCTGCTGTCGGCAACCGAGGACAGAACGCATTCGAGACCAACTGGACATAATTGACTTCCCCCACGTGGCCAATGAAAGATTTTCGATATTCGTTTCGGACAGAAACAGAAAATGTAGATGGGGGGAAAAACCGTAATGCTATGGCGCGATGACCCTCACATTTATATTGAAATAGATTGGGGCCGCTCTCTAACGTGAGGAGGGGGAATCAGGCATCCTACTCCCTATGCGCTGCTGCCCTTTGGTGAGCGACACCGGCGGCATAAATGTTCTTAGGGTGACCCCACCGCTTTGATCTGTGTCTCTCGAAATGTGCGGGGAGCGGTGGCGCATTTTAGCGACCGCCCAAAGATGTCATAACCTTTCCTGTTGTTTCGCTACCCGCAATTTTCTTTATGGGCGGTTTGACACCTTGAAGGTGCGAAAGTTCGGCCCCCTTGTTGGCCATTCCCCATTCCCCTTTTCGTTTTGATCACATTGTAAACTAAATTGGCCGCATCTCGTCTGCTGCATTACGGGCCCCCTTCGATTCCGGCTAATGGGTCCAATAAATGGGCACCTGCGAGCAACGAAAAACAAAGCGTCTGTGGAGAACAACTCTAAATGGGGTCAATCCCCACAAATCGGAAAAGTCGAGAATTTGCCCTATTATGTCGAAATGGAGTGGTACGTGGTCAACATCACGTTTTGCGGCGTTAATAGCCCGCTGCAACTCTCGGATCCTCCCTTTTATTGATCTGTTGTTGCGAGGAAAATTCGACCCTGGGCTCAACTGAATGTTGACCCCTGTGTCCTAAATCGTATGAGGGGCGAACGAGCCCAATCCTGGTTTTCTTTCGCCGCCGCCTGTTAGCAATTGAGCCGGTGTCTGCGAAATTTCATGAACTACGCTGATTTGGCGCCGCGCAAATCCTAGTGAAAGATTGCATACATAAACTTAAAATTAGTTTTGACGCTGTATGATGCACCATTGAATTAAAGGCGCGGAGATACATTTAAAACCTAGTGAACATAGCTAGCAGATTTGAAATCGTTTTCATGATCCCAAGAATTACGCTATTAAGGTAACTTCTAACGTGCATTACCGGCAATGTAACCACATTTGACCAGACCACTTTGCCAAAATCCAACCTGTCAACAGATCTGCAACAGTATTGATTTCATTGGTCCAATTGCGTTAAACAACAAAGTATGCAAGATATAACTACATTTTATAAGTAGTAAGCTTCCTTAAAAATATATAAGTGATCAGCTCTTTCCATATGAATTTGAAATCTTCAAAATTTATTCGACTGCAGAATTCTCAACAGGACGTAATCAACTTAAGGTTCTCATACACGCTCAATGTTATCAAGAAGCCAATTAAAATTAAAAGTATAGAAAAAATATTTTTCAAATCGGTTGAGGGATGTGTTATCAACTTTTATGAAAACTTAATTATTCCTTGTTTAAACGTCAAAGTTCGCCACATTTAGGCGATATTTAGGAGATGGTCATGGATCGAGCCCGTCATCCTAAATAATGCCTTTTCCAGACATAAAGAACTGTTCCCTCCATGAAATTACGCTGAATCACACGATTAGACATCTAATTGTGCACTGGGCAATATTCGTACTGGCCCTGCTGTAGTAATTATTGGGCAATTGTTATACGAGGCCAAAGGTCCTGCCTCTCTTAACGCATTTTGTCACAATTGCGTTGCGATTGCGTAAAAGAACCATCGAGCAATAATTAAAATCGCCATTTACGAACAATTTTGAACATCCCAACACAATTAACGGAAATGTCAAGAACTCCTGAAATAATAAGTCACATTTTACATGAAATAAAAATAAAAACACTGAGGGAATACCTGAAATACTGAATCTCTCAGTACCTGTTTCCTGAGCGGTTTCTCCCGGTACCAAGATTGGTTCTTTCTGTTCGGTCTCTTGTTCTAGTGAACCGCCTGAACAATTTTAATACCGTTCTAACGTCTTTCAACTAATTGTGTTTCCCTAAATCATTGCCAAACGCAGGTTATGTTCCATTTGTAAACAGGACTAGTTTGCAATTCAGAGCATCTCGTTGAAATTTAGGTGTTTTCTCAGAATCGATGACGAACTCGTGTACGAGGGGGAGAAATCGGTGAACCTCAATTCAAACGAAGGAAACTTGCCACAATTTTAATTGCACCATTCGCAGTTAAACCCGGTCTATCGCAGTTGTTTAAATCCCTGGAACTCATTTTGAGTTTCACACAATTGAACGCAATTGTTACTCAACCTAGCGCATTGGCTGATGTAAGTACGACAATCAAATTGTTCTTATTCCGGATTTTGAATTTACTGACCGCGCTGTGCCACCAATGTTTTTGGTAAGCGAGCATCGAATTTGCGAAGAAATAATTAAAATTTTAATTTTTTGTTTTAGGAATGCCGGAATCTCGAATTTGGACGACATGTGTTACAATCCAATTCCACAGCTTCTTGGCGACATGTAACGGGGAGGGAAAAGATTAAACTTTCGAGAGACGGGCAAGGGGATTTAGCATGCGTAAATGTTTCTTCTTTCACAGAATTTCCAGACCGTCACGCATATGTTCCATTTTGAAACTCACGGTCCGTACCCATGCCGACCTTTTTTTAGCCGGATTGGTCCAACAGATTGCACCCTGTAAATTTCCATCGGGAGTGGTTTTGAGGGCCGCATTTGCATTATGTTCGCGGGATTGGCGCTGTAAAATTTCGAACTATTGGCCCATTAAATTCTACATCCGCTAACGACAAAGCACCCTGTTTTTTCGAGTTCAATTAACCCCTCAGAAGGTCAACTGAAAACCTTGGTCACAGGACAAAGGACAATTTTGGCGAATTTTTTATTACTGGAGGGCTTGCGTGAATATAATCTGCATTCTACAAAAATTTAGGCTCAGATTTTTATATATGTTGTCCCTTTCCAACATGGCGGGGGGGGGGGGAAATGCAAATTCCTTCAGCTAAATTATTGCAATTTGCTTAGAGCGGCCGTGGTTGTTCAATTCGACACCTTTAAATCATGAGAGTGACATCCTTCCTTGCAAGCGACCATAGCCCTTTTTCCACAGATTTTGGAACAAGAAATTGTGGCAAGGACGTGCCAAGATTGAAAAATTAGGAAGCATTTCGAACCTGCACATCGTATTATCGGGATTCAAAACACGGCTCAAGAAAAATATGTTTTGGTTTCAAAAATGTCGGATTTCCATTTCCGATTACTCCTGGATTCCACGGTGAACTTTTAATCCTTTACAAGACGAGTACGATGGCAATTATCCGAAATGAATTGCTAATTTGACTCACAAATATCTAGTGCTATTATGAGCTTCAACATTAGATTTTATGTTTTTGAATGGCCGCAGCCTTTTTCCCAAAATTACCTTCAATTTTATTGATTATTTAATTTACCCATTTGTCAATGAAAAGAAGCAGTTTTAATCCTACCACGAAAATTACAAGGTGCGCCTTGCGAACGTAGAGCCATATGAACAAAAATGAGAAGTGCGAGGCGCGAGCAGATTCGGACATTTAAAGTTAAAAAACGATATATTTCAGCGGGCTAATCCGAGAGTTACGGTGAAGCAGGGAATGATATTTGTACGACACGCCGACTGAGTACGCTACATTCAGCAAAGATAAACTTGAGAAATTTCGCTTATGCAAAACCCACAATTTCGCTTAACTGAACCAAAATTAATGCCGTAGTATGCACCATTAAATTGTTTCGTTTTTGAGTTGTCGCAGCTTTGATGTCTTAAGGCAAGTTTGTTCCACATTTCGATAATAACTTCCGAAAATGCAACCTTGCTTCGGATTTTGATTTTTGCTAAATTGGGAACGTTTGGGTGTGGGTGCCTCTGTCTTAATTATGGCGCGTTGGTTAATCTGATCGTTTTTGGGGAAGTCTCGAGGTCTGTCTTTGACCGTCAGGCTGTACGACACAACCTGGAAATCTTCAGATACAGCCAAATTCCAATCTCGCTAATAGTGTGGAAACTTTTGGCGAGTGGTGATGTGTGACAAATGGTGCCCCTGCACAAATTTGAAGCCAGACTTTCGGGACAAAATCGGGTACAGTAATCATGGCTTAGGATCACCTTAACACGGAGGCTAGCAGATTACATAAGGGAAAAATCAATTAAATACATTTCGAAGACCAACATTTTCCTCCTTAGATTTTCGTAGGATTAAGAATTTTAATAGATCAAAGTGAGCTGCAATGTGAAGAAGGTGCGCGCAATTCACATTTTCGAATAGCGGGACAAAGTTTAATGAAATTTTACAACAATTTGGAATAAGCATCAGCACTGATAAGTGGTGACCCTAAATTAAAATCCCTTTCGCGATAAAAAATGCGATTTTCAAAGTTGAGAACCCTCTCATTATTCATTTTTTAGTTGGAAGTACATTTCGCGCTTTACGTAGGAGTGGGGTGAGGAAATTTATTTATTTTCTAACAAAATGAGATATAATCCACAGAAATCATATCGCCAATCTACAGATTAACACAAATTCGAACCGACGCACTCGGAAGCCAAACACGGGCAAACTATTCAGTCGTGCGGTTAGGACACAATTCAATTACGGTTTGGCAAACATGTTGCCGAAATCTCGACAATACAACAATTTCGTTTTTCGATTCGGGTTTTAATCGATACATTAAATGTGTACGGATAGTGGAGTCTTAACTTATGGACTAATGACTGAGCCCTAAAATTTCACTATCCACACTCCCGGATCAAAATGCTACGGAAATGCCCGACAATTTTTTGAACTGACCACTCAATATCAACCAATAATGGTCCCCCAAAAGTACACTTAATTTGATTATACACTTAATTAGGACACAAATAATGAATACTCCTCTAAGCGCACAAAATCAGATCAGAGGTGTATCGCAACTCTCAATTTAAAATACATTTCACTGTACCTCCTGACGAATTTTGGGTACTTGCAAAATTCGGAGTAAAAGTAAATCACAACTCTCGAGCATCCTTTCTTTAGGATAGCTTTGGTGGCGCAACGAGTTTTTCTTTAAACCAAAGGTGAAACATTTTGGAATAATTCCAGCAGGGTTTTTCTTTTCCCATTTTTTAAATTTTGCCAATTTAATTAACTGTCTTAAGTTAATTTAATACAATCCTGGCACAATTCCAGAAATTAGGATCTTCCCATTTACGTTTCTCTCCAATTTTAACTTTTTCGCCAAGTAAAGTTTTAAATTATTTTAAAATTTAAACTTTACATCCTGGCAGTCGCCATTTGTGAGTTTGGACCGGTCTCGTCAGTTTGACCGGTCCACTCGGCCCTGTGGGGCCCACTCCTGGGCTGTCCTCCCCTTGTGTCTCTGTGCGCGCGCATGAAAGGGAAAATGGAGGGGTACTTACAGGGACGGGACGGACATGGTGGATAGATGGAGGCGGCACTCGGGTGGATGATGCGGGGATGCGGCAGCGTGGCTCGGCACGGGGCGGGTCGATTCGGGCTCGGCGGTAGTCGGTGAGCGGGCACGGCAGCGGTGGTCCGGGAT
>JAQGBY010004314.1:0-16901 GCA_034698785.1 Mycogona germanica | reverse complement strand
GGTAATCAAATTCTAAACCTAGACGTTCTGCGCCAGTATAACTCACAAGTGAAGTTATACGCAACAATTCAGTTCATGTAAATGAGTGTGATTGTAGTTGATTTTCTCGTAGCTCGATGTCGCGCACACGCCACTTTTTCATTGACGCGTCAATGATGTTTTCATTAAATTTATTCCAAGCCAACTGGATTTGGTGACGAAATTCTTTAGTTGCGGTAGCTCGCCAGACTCGTTCTTGGGAGGACAACCCAAATACTGTAGTCCACGAAATTGATATTCGGACTGTGATAAGCGAATGTTAAGAGTTTCCCAATAGAACTTGCGCAACATAGAGCTTGTGATCGATCAGATCGAACACAATCACACTCTTTTGCCCGCGCCAAGAATCGAACCCGGGACCGCCGAGCCAGTCAGTCGCAATACCAACTGGGCTACGACGAGTCGTACTATCGAAGATTTTTATCTGTTTACCAAATAATCAAACAAGATGTCTATCAGTGGCTGATACGCGCAACTAACAGATGGCAGTAAGATTGCGAGTCTCAAACAAGAGAAAAGTGACGCACGCGAGTTCGAGCCTGTGGAGGGAAGAAAAAAATTTCCCTAGGAAATAAAAGTCAAATATGATAAATACTCAAATTTTTTTTTTAAATTGGCAGATTCGATAAAATATTCCAGAAGATCTGATATAAGGTCATGGTTTTTTTTAAAAACACGCTGTACAAGTGTTGCTTTAGCGTCAACTGTAATCGCAGGGTGCTCACGAAAGGGGTTTAGGGGGTTAGGGCGAGAACATTCCTAAAATTACAAACATAGATTGCCCGTGAAACCGTCGCAATATATTTTTTACCTTGAAATTCTCAACCACGATCAATGTACCCCGCCCACATCATGATTATTTCATATTACATCACGATTAGTGGATCACGCGCAACGGGGCAGTGATTTCCATTCTAGAAGAGAAAAGCAATGATCGATCGAAAGACTTAGCTGCACATCACCGGAAGTGGGCATGCGCCCGCACGCCGCCCCCAGTTGGCCTACAAGTTCAGGGATCGCGGTCGGAGAGTGTTGATCCAGCGATGGGCCTGCTCGGTCATGGCCACCTGATCTTTCGTCTTGCCACACGCGACCATCTCCCATCTGACGTCCAACTAGAATATAAACACCAACAATGTTCAATTAACTTGGAATTACTTGGAATGTCAGCGCTTTTTAAAAATCTAATTGGTCAGTTTATGTGTGTGCTAGTCTGGTTCGTTATTTTAAACCGGTGTCTAACACCATTAAAAGTTGCAATTGGAGCGGTGGTAAATGGGGATTACCTTTTGGGTTACGGGCGAGACTATGGAATTATTGTTTCGACCGGAAATGTTATCCTGGTGAGGCAACGCTTCGTGGATGATGGACGGCGGTGAGAACAAGACGGACGTGTCGCCACTCAGCGATTTGCTCTGAAGAAAAAGTAGAGGCACATTAGAAATTGACAAAAGTAATAACTTCACAAGCTCCTAGTATATTTCCTTACAAATGATTTCGATAGAGCGATATAAATGACTGCAGACATTCTGAACAGATTCTGAATATAAAAAATCAGAATAATCATAACCGAAATTTCAGCTTACCGGCGTTTCGGGTGCCATGAGCGAATCAGATCCGTGTGGCTGGATCACAGTAAATCCGGGAACCGAGATTTCGCCTGGAGTGGACCACGACTGGATCAGTGATTTCCGGAAACGATGTGGTGAAGAATTCTACAAAGACAAATAAATTATGATCTCATAATAGTATTTAAACGATTTTTTTTATAAAATGACCTATAATTTTAAAATGATTGGGTTAGTGAAATTGAAACTGACCTCTTTGCTTCGTCTGCGGCGTCCGCTATCGTAGGCAGAATCAACATTGACGTCGTTTGATATGGAGGCCAATGAACTGATGGCGGCACCCCGAGGTGGAGTGCGGAACTCTTTACGGGCGTCGATGCAACTATCGTTGCGCATGTCCTTGGTGATGATTTCGCAAATGTCGTCCACCAAATGAGTTGGACTTGTCATCTGAAAATCGAAATTCAACTGAATATGCAACCTTGAGTTGAGATGCACCACGAGCATATGCAGCAAATTAGAAATCTTATTAAATGTAATTTTTTTAAAAGATATAGTAATTTGGTTTACAGCGTGATTGAATGAGCCGGACTGTTTCTCCATCTCCGCCATTGCCTTTTTGAAGGGAGTTGGTGTCCGCGGGATGTGCCGATCGCTCGGACATGCCCTCTTTCTCGGTGTCCTACAAAAAAGAGAATCAAACTGTTGAAATATCTGACAACGCCAGAATAATTGTCGACTCTGATGAGAGATATATTTGGAACTTAAAAAAGCAACACTTGCCTGTGGTCGAGCTGAATAGCCGCTTCGGTGATCGGCGAAGGTCGGATTCCGACCTGCCCACCCAGGGAGCCGCTGCTCATCGGTGTAGAGGTGAGGGTCATATGGTCGCCAAAGTTCATGGTAGACGTGTTCAGAAACTGCGAAATGAAAAACATTGTGATTTAATTAACAATCTGATATTAAATTTCAAATTTATTTCGATTTATAACTGTCTGACCAAGGATTTAAAGGCGAATTAATATTCCTACAACAAAACGAAATAAAAATAATCGCTGAAAATTCGATAAACAAATTATAATACTAAATGTAGATAGAAAGGGGGTTGCCCGTCCTTTTAGTCAATAACCATCAAAATATTTTCACACAGCTGTACACAGACAACTAAATCCGTTCAGACTAAACATTTAAATTCTTTTGAATTTTTTATGCTTGTTTTCCAAAATTTCAAAGAACGTATATGCCAGAATAAAATTTCTGGTGTTAATCTCTTTTTTAAAGATCTTCTGACCAGTAAGATTAGGGTTAACCAATGGGTCGTTGCTTAGTTACCTGAGACGGCGAAAAGGGCAGAGTTTTCATGGGCGTGTGCTGCCTCTGGTGGTGGTTGTGATTGTAGCCACCGCCATGGTCGTGCATGACGTAGGAGGCGTTGTGCAGGCCCATCGTGTGGGAGTATTGGCCCCCGTTGGCGAGGGTGTTGTCCATCTGCAGGCTGCTCTCGAAGCCGCTGTCGCAGTGAAACTGGCTTTGTTCGCGCTTAACGAACCGTGAATCGCCGACTAACTCACCAACGGCCGGTGTGTACGACGATTGAGCGATCAGCGACTCTGCCAAATCTGTGCACGAATCCTGCTGAGAATTAGTTCAGTTAGGGAATATTTGGCAGAGATGTGAAAAATGCGAGGCGAATACCATCTTTTAAATTAACAATTAAAGTCAATTTAATTTAATTAAAATATTTAGTACTTATACAGCTAGGTTGCCCACAAATCGCGTGTATTCGGACAGTTTCGGTTAAATTTAACAATATTAATGATTAAATATAAATCACCAGTTGTCGGGAACATAAATTACTAGTACTCAATTTTTTAATTTCGCATTGATAGCTTCCTTTTAAATTTTTTCGGTGACATTTAACTACATTAAATTGACACCCAATGAGTTTTGTAATGAAACTTAAATCAAATATCATAAAATTTTGCCATATTACCACTGATAGATTTTTTTAAATTCACTGTAGTCACTGCACTACAGGATGTTTAACACTACTAAAAAACAATATATTGCTTCCTAAAGGATACGAAAAGTTTGTGTTGCCCTCTTCTCAAGATAGTGGGAGCAGCACTCTGCTTGAAACTGGGGTCTGATAACACATCCGATGATTTTCCATCCCTCGATTTTCTGGCACTTCTACGATGACGCTTTGCCACTGTTTCAAAGGAATAGAACACAATAGAATCTTGCAATGCTTTCACAGCACAACAAATACCCAAAATACAGATGAGATTTTCTTCACCCAGTCAGAAAAATGGCATAGACAATAAAAATTTACAATCTTAGAAGAAAAAAATACAAATGTTTCAACAAGCTTACCTCGCTTTGCAATAGCGGTGTACTTGACCGGGGTGACGCCAGTGTTTATGTCGGTGCCTTTCATAAGGTCCAGAGCGGTCATGTCGCCGAATGATGAGCCGCTGATGCAAGGCGAACATGGTGCGCTGATGGACAGGTCACTGACATCGCTCCTGAGAAAAAACAGCGTCAAGAGATCAGTCAGTACATCATGACTGATTGGTTCTGACCGAGAGATTTTGTGTCCATCAGGCAGTGACGTTGTCTCGCATACCTTATCGGTGAGAACATTCTTTCCGTCTCGGGAATGGAGAGGACCTGCGTAGTGAAGTTCGGATGTTCGGCTGGCATGATGCGGAGGCCGCCTGTCGCTTGGACTGGTTGGAATTCGCCGGGCCGGGCGATGCGCTGGGGAGACGCGAAAATCCCGCAGTAGGACAATGGCATCTCCCAAGGTTTGTCAGAAGCTGTGGTGTTGGTGACGACGGCAGCACCGCCCACGCCACCACTGGGGATGGATGCCGATTCGACGTCCATATCAAGAACAGAATTGATATCTATGGAAAGAGACGCAGAAACCTAATTAGCATCTGAATTATTCTGATGAATTTTTTGTGTAGTGACCTAGTAAAAAAAACTATGTATTTATTTGTAAACAAACCCCTTTACTGAGCTAGCAACACAACTAAACTTCATAATAAAAATACTCACATTCGTCGTTGTCGTTCGGATCCAACACAAACAACTCTGACACATCGTCGCTGTCGCACTGGCCGCTCACATCCATGATCTAGCAGGGTAAGGCAGTAATTATTAGCATCTCGTTAATGTACGAGAACCCGCCGATAAAGCGGGATGGGGCGGGGAAGCGAAAGGAGACCATGAATTAAGCGGGAATTTCCACCGACCTGGCAAGATACTACGGCTGACGACTCGGCATCGCTGGGGGGAGCAATGGAGGCGAGACTGCCGATGGAGTCGTGGTTGGGTTGACAGGACGGTGCCGTGGAGAGACTGATGGTAGAAGCGACAGCGGCGGTGGCAGTGGTCGTGGTCGAGTCGCGCGATGAGTTGCGGTAGCGGCCGACCTTGGGGACGAACTGCTTGCCAGATTCCACCCGCTTTCGGATCGACGAATTCCAGTGATTCTTGATCGCATTGTCTGTTCTGTTAATAGAAATCGGTAATGCCCAAATTTCGTTAATTGATATTGAAAATCGACACATGGCACCAGTTACTCTGAAGACACTAACCTAACTTTTCATTTGAATGCGCCAGAAAGTATGTTTAACCAGAGGTTCATTTGAAAAACGGTAAACTGTTTCATGAATTAACAATGTGCTGTTTTTAGTTTTTACCTTCCAGGTAGAAGCTTGGCAATTTTAGACCACTGGTTGCCCCACTCGGTGTGCGCTTTACATATGGTTTCATCCTCTTCTTCTGTCCAAGCAGTCTTCACTATGTCCGGATTCAGGTGATTGTGCCATCTACATTTGAACAAAACGATTTCCAGCGTTAGCGAAAATGCACGCAGCAAATGCAATCGAAACATTCAAAAATATAATTTTGCGCACTCACCTTTCGCGGCATTGTTTGCCAATGCGCCCCTCCAAATATCGAGCGATAAGCGTCCACTTTTTGGGCCCGAATTTCTTCACTAGTTCAACAACTTTTGAATCCTCCTATTGAAAACAAAGCAAAGCAAAACAATCGTAAAAACCAATTTCAATGTCCTTAAACGAATCACAATTTGGAAACACTATAAAAACATTATTGAAATGAAGGCCACCAGCAGTTTGTTATGACTAATTTAAGTGGAATTTAAAATATTTCTTAACATAGAAGTTACTAAATTAAAAACACGTTTAATTTAAAAATGACATTCCACTTAAATTTGTATTATTATAACCATTAATTTTATACTCAACATTTTTTACAGATAGTAGAGCAGAACAGCGCCCAACTTAGCCACATTCAAAATCGCAAAGGGAAAAAGGAAGTGTTCCGCAAAACTTTCCAGATTGGACGACATCTCTCGTCAAGTGACAAAAAAAGTGTTCATGTTTCGAATCCCCTCTAACTCGAGCGCTGCATAAATTAATCGATCGAGATTTTTCGTTGCCATACAGAATCCGAAAGAATCGAGAGTACACTCTACACTGTCGAAAACCAACCCGCACACCTTCACTTTCCCTACACTCCCTTTCGCATTGTTACACACCCACACTAACTCATTGAAGAGGGAAGGGAAACGGGCCAGAAAGGGGGTTTGGTCCCACGCATCTGTGTACCAGTGTAAAGATTTGTTTCCCCGAATGTTTTAATATGACGGATAGGAGGAGTGAGGGAGGGAGGGAGGGGTGGTGAGGGTTGGAATTGAACGGGTGCGAGGCGAGGATTTTTACAAGGACTCCCCAACACCAGCCCTCTTCGCCTGGTTGGGCATTAATAATAGACTTCCGGGGAGGTGTCCATAGGGGCGGCGGGTTAGGGTAAAAGGAGAGGGTGGGGCAATCCCAATTTTTTCCCCCCTCGACGAACATATTGCTTGACGAAGCATGCGGCTGGGAAAATAAAATGCTAAAAAATATGTTGAGCGTGACTCATTCCGACAAACACGAACGACTTAAAATACTTTCGTCGTGAGTCGCAAACTCGCAATGTGTCATTTCAAAATCGGATTTTGTTGGCCAAGGACTACTCGTTGCTCACTCGAAACTAAACAATTGTTTTGGAAAAATAAAGTTTAAGCAGATATTCGTACGTAAAAAAACGCGAGAATAAACAAATCACTTTTATCTCATCGCAGTATTGATGTCTCCAGATCTTGTCAAGAGGACTTAAATCTGCAATTTAGACTCAGGGTGTTTAAAGAACTTATCAAATTTGCATCTAAACGCATTCGTTTATATTAAAGCTAGTATATTTATTACAAGATATTTTTATTGCCCATTTTGTTTTCAACAATCAATGCTTCAAAGATTTCAATAATTTATCATTTCTTATTCGGACTTCAATGATTATCAATTTTATGTGTTCAGGGGATGGCGTCTCTTGAGCGAAAGAATTAGGTCAAGATTTTTATTTATTTAATTGCAGCTTTTCATCGGATCAAACTTTAAATAATTGATTTTTCGTCTTCAAGAACAACGAACCATGTTTATGCCACGCACTTGGAAAAACACAAAGATCGAATACTTTCTAATTGACCGACAACCGAGACCTTGTCAGTTCGGCATCAGAACATCAAACATCGACGCTACTAGTCCAATCGATGAGTCACATACATGAGGGCTAATTAAGTTTCTGAATATTTGGCCGTTACGCTTTTCGGTTACGCTATTCGCGCTATTCCCACTACTCCAAATACAGCGAATAACTTGACAAACCCCGCGTGTTAATGAGACGGCACAATGGCTCATCTGCCACTGAAACATCCCCACCTTCCTCCCACCACCACCACCACCTCCTCCTTCTCCACCACCATTTCACGATCGAGTGGTGTGGGAACGGACATAACACCTCAGTTGCATAATTTTCTTGAACAAGAGCCCCCATTCGAGAGCAGATGGTTCGAACTGCAGGTGGAGTGATGCGTGAAAGTGATCGCAGCGCCCGACGGACCTGTCTGAATTCGCGACTAGAATAACCTGTGGATTTATCACTCTGTCTAGGCGCCAATCTCTTCGTAAACCAACAATGCAAACTTGGAGATCCTCAAAAAATATTCTAATTTCCACGAAATAAATAATATACTGTGAATTTACAAACGCGAAGATTCATTTATTCTTTGTACGTGTACATTGCTAACCAATTCTCATTTTCACATATTTTTTAAAATTCATTGTAGCGTATATCACAACAGAGAGTGTCTGTACCCCTCATGGTGCTTAGGCACTATGTGAGGGGCACATTTTCACCAGTACCCCAGGATCGAATAATCGAGAGCCCGCGCCCGGAATCAAACCCGGGACCGCCGAACCAGTCAGTCGCTAAACCAACTGCGCTACGAAGAGTCGTATAAATTATTCGCCTTTCAAATGCGAACATCTGGTGCCGCTAATAACAATAGATTTTAAATAATTTTACTTGTTTTATAAATTGATTGTTTTTAGATTAGTTAGGGAAACGTCAATACCATTTCTGAGGGCAGCATACATTTGAAAATGCATACAACTAATAGGACAGACAACCCTAAGAGTAAATAAATATTGTTAGGTTTCCAACCTACTGTAGTTTTAGGAATGTTTTACGATCTTATTAAATGAACATGTGCAATACGAAGCAAATTGTACATCACACGTACAGTGTGATCACAAGTTAATTAAGACAGAAGATAAACAGCACTCGATACGCTCGCTGCAAGCCTATGCGGTTAAATCATGTATAAGTGTGCAAGTCGTCTTACCTCTTTTGTCCACGTCCCCTTGACCATGCAAGGGTTGATAACTTTCTGCCAGCGACACTGGCACTGGGCGTCCGAGCGATTGAGAAAGAAGCCGGCCACGATACCCCAATTCTCCGTGCCATACTCTTCCACCAGGTTACTCAGCTGTTCGTCCTAAAATGGGGAAACACAAAATTGAAATTTCTAAAACACCAGCGGTGTTTGCAGGTTGATTTTGAAACTATGAAAATGCGGTCCAGTGCTATTTGGAGTTGGCATGGATGCTAATATTTCAAATTTATTTTAGATTTCATGTACCAGAAATGAAATATTGAAAATCGCACATGGAAAAAGAAAGGTTTGGTGAATTACCTCCTCTTTTGACCACTTGCGACTGGACGTGGCGGCCATCCCTTTCACGCTATGACGTGCAAATTGTTTGACTCGCAAGAATTTGTCGATGGGCTCACTTGAGCAGTCACTGTCATTTTCGCTGCTACTGTTTGTGACGCTGAGACTGAAAATTAAGAAAGATTAAACGGTGTAAATACATGTACGACGAATCTGCATTATCCAAACAAACATAAATTAAGTCAAACTGAAGTTCTACTATTGGTCGTCATAATACAAGTAATGAAAACGGCGGACATTTCATCTCAGACATGTGCCTTTACTCACGACACAGAGCGTACAGTGGAAGGGTACAGTACCTTACATGTAAAGTACAGTAATGTAAGAAAAAATGGGGCAAGGGAACCTTACTCGTCATTCCAAATCCACATGTCGCGGTCGTAAGCGTAAAACATCGCGGAGCCAAAGTAACCACTCCAAAGAAAAAATGGCAACAGATTTTAAGAAGCCCTGTTTTGGTGAGTCAAGAGTTAGGATTAAACTGTCAGACAATTTCTAGTCGCTCTCTTCTAGGGTTAGGTCCATGATTCGCAAAAAAATCACACGTGCAAACTTCGTCCATAACCAAAATTGTGAAAAATCCTTTCACGCGCTGCCATTACGTCACGACCAACATGCAGAATGGACCCGGGGTTTAATGTTGACGCAGACCAATGTTTTCATGTTCCAAGTTGCCCTAAGATAGGCCACCAGCTGCCCTTGATGTGTATAAATACTGTACAGAGGTGCTAGACAAGTCAAAAGCACGCCTTTAGAACTCGCGAATGTTTCTCCAAGATGATCACTCACAGGATAGGAGTTTGAGTCCTAGGTCAAAACAGTGGACCAACGCAAAGCAATCAAATAGACCTCCCCTAACCCGGCCCCTAGAACTACAATAGATCTTCACCGCGCAATTCCATGAAACCCTCAAGTAAAAACACGACCAAACAAGGTACAAAATACTAGACCAATACGTGCAGATGTCAACAATTAATACTCTCATGTTTTTATGAGATGAGCTCACCGATCAACATGAATAAACAAATGAAATCAACAATGGGCCTCCATCAATAAACACCTCTTATCCATCCACCACAGACAATACCTCGCTGGACTTTCGAAGCTATTCGAGAGTTGGGCGCGTTTTATGCTATATTTCGGGCAACCAGATGGTCAGAAGCAAAAACTATGAAAGAACTATTCGAATGACCAACGCTGGTCACAATCGAAGAACTTTGAGAGTTTGTAAAACAATTAGACAGCCATCATTACAGCACCCCTTCCTAGGCCTCCCTAGGACGCCCAAAAGACTCACCTACAATTAGAGATCTTGCTCATTATCTGATCGACGAAACGGTGAGTAGCGATCTTGCGATCAGTCGGGTGCAACACTTCACTTTTGGCCACAACCAGTACAAAAATTATACATATATTCCACTGTTAAGTTGAAAACATATTCGGCTTAGAGCCGACACAGCAACCGGACATTACAATTTTGCGCGCTTTCCCCGACCATTTGTCGTGCCGCGATACTCTATTGGTTGGGGTTGGTCACATGACCCGACAAATCTGTACCGGATGTGCGCGTCATTCGTCCACTTCCGAATACCGCCGCCAGGATCGCCACCATCAAAACACGGAACGAACGCCAGCTGGAGTCTTGCCCGCGAATATTCAAATGTTACAGCTGATTGAACTGGTCAGAATTGTCGTGATTGCTATTGATTGCAGTATGCATTAGTTTACTTTTTCTTCGCAAACTCATTCAAAAAAAAGTTTTAATAACTTTAGGTTGAATGTGATCGCTGTTAATGCGAATGAGTGAGATGCAGGATGAAGGGCGAGAGTTTCCCCTCCCCCGACAACAATTAAATATCTACTTTACCGCATTATTCTGTGTTAGTCGCACACTGGTGGATAAATTAAATTTTTTTATTCCAAATAAATAATATTAAAATGATTTGTTTATATATTTAAGTTTTCTGAATTATCTTTTTTTTCTAAATCTGAGAATTTTGGAATTATTTTCGTTAGGATTAGCGATTTGTAAGTGAAATTAAATTGCCATCGTGCACGTGCGTGTGACGTCATCGTTTTGCTATTTGCTTGCTTTAACATAAGTAAAGCAACGATAACGTCACATACACGCACGTGTACGATGGCAATTCAAAAAGTAATGTATTACCAATAAGTGTACAAAATTTCATTTGATTCGATTCACGTTTTCTAATTTTAATGGTAAATTAAAAAGAGATTCCATTTCTTTAGTCCACACTGTAATTAATATAAAATGGCTATTAACATTTGCATGCAACTATAAAAAAAATGATTTGGTGGGAGACCCAGGAAATTATAACAAGTATTTTTATTAATTTCTAGATAATTATTATACACAATAGATGGGTAAAATAAACGTGCTCTTTAAGAGTGGCGAACAAAATCACCATTCTTGGACCAATAACAACCAAATTTCAAGCCGCGAAAAAATATATAATATACCCATGTGACATTTCAAGATAAGCATTTAACGATAATGGCATCTGTTCGTATTTCCTTTTACTCTTAATAATTATTTTTTCCAAGTTTGTTTTATTTCTGGCCTTTATACACACGCATAACGAAATTAAATCTGGTAAAATTAAAGCCTGTCCATTTTGTATGCATATACGCTGCATAATATACATCTGAACATTTGAATTGATATAGCAAGGCTCCTCCAAGTCCAGCCGAGGGAAATGGAATGCACGCAAGAATATTAACCATCACTTATTTTAATCTCGCGCCATAAACCAGTTTACGTGGCGAAATACATAATTATGGCGGCAGTTATAAGGCCGAGTGCAAACGTAACCAGATAGGTGAAATAGGGAATCTTGATGGGTTTCCTCTTCTTGATAACAAATTGAATGTCCCTTATCTTCTTATCGCTGTATGGCGGATAACGGGCCCTGTAATCAAACAAAAGTAAGATTCGAGACAAGTCTTGACGAACTTACTGAAATTGGTCACCCATAATACGAGTCCATTACTTACTTGGCCAAGAATTCACCAAATTTGCTGAAGTTTCGAATGAGGCACGATTTGGGATGGGTAAACGCGTCGAAGGAATATTTTCCGTGGTACTTGCCCATACCACTGTTACCGACTCCGCCGAAGGGCAAGGTTTCAACTATCCAAATACGTAACGATTATCAGAATACATGCAAGTTCACGTATTTAAAATTTCATATATCAAAACCGCGTCACCCAAGTAGAAATAAATAGGAAATCAAACTAAGCGAACTAAAGCGAATCAGAATTACAAGAATCGAGGGAACATCTCTAGCAAGTTGCATCGAAAGTAAGATTCGGAACGTGGTTTTGATTAGTCAGAATTTAACAGAAACTTAATAATTAAATTAGTTTCATGAACGATTTTCAAATACGTGCTCAAGCTTGGAAAGAGGAACCCGAAGTATAAACATCATTCAGTAACATTTTTAGAAATTAGTTGAAGTAATATTTTTTTTTGAAAAATAATTCAAAGAACAAGATTTTTAAAAGATAGGAAATATAGTCAACGTTCTTTTAGAACCTCACAACAACTGCAAGACACGAGATATACAAATACTGGAAATCCAAAAGCCTAGCTATTTACCAAGAGAACGAAGAACAAGCCATTTTCAAAGAGTACATGTTACTATTTCCGAAACATGTGATTGCATTGCGCCGACTGCTACACAAAATCATTTGCAAATCACAAATTTAAAATAAAAAGTGAACGACAGAGGTAGGTAGGCAGAACTGGTCCATGCAACATTAATGACCCGTGATATCCAGTAACACACAGTGGGTTTAACACTAGAGCATTTATGCGAGCTCTTCCAAAAACATGCATTGAACATGCAATTAACAGAGCTGACAGTCCAACAAGTGCGCTGACCGTGCAAACGAGACTAACCAGTAATCAGAAATTTAAAAAAATAATGGCATAATCAAGCATACACGGACTTACGATACGCTTGCACACTTTCAATATTGAAATAAACTTGGAATTAAAATAAAGCACTACACAATGAAGCCATGAAACCATCAACGGATGGATCGAAGAGACGACAAGTACAAGTCAATCCAAGCTCTTACCACTCAAGTGTATCATTGTGTCGTTACAGAGGACACTGCCTGCCGAGGTCCTGGCTATCATCTTTTTGCAAACATTATCCCGGTTCGAAAAAATGTACATGGTTAATGGTTTCTCCCTAACAAGAAAAGGACACAATTGCAAGGAATGACATTAATGGGATCTCTGAGGACCGAATTAAAACAATCATCACAATAAGCAACGTGCACCGGCTCACCGCTCCCCGGACCACTTTTGAACATTACAAACGGGTGCCAGCTGAACAAAAAAATAACCTCAAACCAGTTATCACATTATATATACAGAGTTATTATATGTACCTCTGTAGGCTCATTATAAACCAAGGTGCGCTTATTATGTTATCCCAAAAACCAGCTTGTTATCTGTTAATTCAAGGGAACGCCAATATTCCAACTAGTTTATGTAACTGAACGTAGATGAGCGCAGGTATGGAAAAAAAATGCAATTAGTGCTGATGATTATATATTATACATATATTATATACATCAAGACTAATCAAGCTGCTGACGTCGCTTTGCGCCAAGAAAAATTATTTTTATAAACGCCAAGAGGCAGTAGCCAAATTAAGTGGTCCTTTGAACAATACCTTGGTCCTGAATTTCGTGAATTCAAGAGTTAATATTTTTCACAACACGAAAATTTCTTCAAATCACAAGTTCTTTTAGAGACAAAAATACTTCAGTTTCTATCGAGCAGTCAACTTCTTAAAATGTGTCCACACCTCCACTTAAAAATACATGCATTTCACGACTAACCAGTCAAACCATAAGACAAGAAGCACCCAAAGAACCACAGGAGTTGAGGAAAAACAGACGGGGCAAACATGGTCGGCAAACTCAAGCCAACGGGAAAAGCTGCAGCTATGCAGCAAATTCGAAATAGAGATCAAAATTGTTAGTCAAATACCGAAAACTTGACTAAATTTACCCGGTTCATCGTTTCACCAAAGGTGATAGCTAGGATTTTGCAATTCAAGCATTGTACAGTTTTGTCAAAAAGACGTTAGAACGGAAATTTCGAAATTAAATATGGATTTTGTGTTAGTCTAATTTGATAGAATACTTACGACCGAATTGTAGAATATTGTCATTCACAACAAACCCCCCAGAAGAAGTTTCATGACGAAAGCGTCGAATGGTGTTTTTGTTAGATGAGAAGACATACAAGGCCAAAGGCTTTTCTCTAGTTGCATCACACACGCAAGTTATTAAAGACACTGTGCATGGCTGCTTCAAATCTTACGATTTCTTCAATCTCACAACTGCACTTATCAAGTGTCTCACACATCAACAGGAATTTTTTTTAATTAGCTTTTTAATTTCGAAAATAGAACTTTATTTTGTAACATTCATTGGAAAATATACCAGCCAATGAATGATGTACTCTCGCCGATGTATGAGACACTTAACAATGCGACAAACGAAAAACACGTATAATATACAATAAAAATGGGGTTGTACCCGGGACAGACCTGACGAAAAAGACGAACGAGAGTTGGCGATAACTCGTCTTATCTGTAGGGCCAGTTCCCACGGTTTTCTAGTTTAATTTTTAGAAGAGTTATCGCCAACTCTCGTTCGTCTTTTTCGTCCGGTCTGTGCCGGGCACAACCCCAATTTTTATTGAGATAATATATTTCACGTCTAATTTTCAAATCACGAGTAAAATTTACCAGTTAATTTATTTCCAATTACTGCTTCATTCAAAGTATTTTTTTTTTTAATTCACTGAAGTGAACAACAGGAACACAACAGGAAGATTCTGTATCCCTCTAACCCAAAAGCACATACCTGCTGTTGACGAACTCAATAGCCTCGTCGATATTACTAACATTGAAGATGGGCAGCAGTGGACCAAAAATCTGAAAGCAAGGTCATTAATATCGTTAAATATAGTCAGTCAAATTTTTTCTAATATTATTGGCTGGCATCAGTCATCTTGATTATCATTTACCTCTTCCTGCATAATAAGATCGGTTGGTTTTAGGTTAACTATAATTGTTGGCTCAATGTATCGCTCGGCTTCGTTGGATTTTCCACCGTACACAATCTCGCCCCCACTGTTCATCAGGTTCACAATACGCCTGTAGCAAAGCAAAATCAACCCAAATTAATATTGGCCATCGACTGAAACGATCGTCCCAATTGGCTGGCATTTTGGTGACGTGATTAAAGAGACAACTGGTTTTTTTAAATGGATGGTGCAGCTCAAATCACAAGTTTCAATGTTGACATTCTTGTACGAATATATTCATGACTATCAATATATATATATTTTTTAAATTGCATCCCTTACTTGAATTGGGCATTGGTCACTATCCTGCCCAAGTCAGGCGACGATTCTGGACTGCCACCGTACCAGCTGGCAACTACTTTCTTAATGTTCTCGATGAGCTTATCTTGAATCTCACGGCTGCACAGGACATAGTCGGGTGCCACACAGGTCTGGCCCAAGTTCACCAACTTGCCCCAAATGAGTCGCTTGGCCGTCATATAGATGTCGCAGTCGTCGTCGATGTAGACCGGACTGAAACGAGATTTTAAAAAAATATTAAGCAAAACGGGGGAAACACATCCATTCGCATTTTTTGATTCTGTAGAATATTTGAGAACGATAAATTCATATGATGCTAATATGAACAATGATTCACCTCTTGCCACCGAGTTCCAGAATGCAAGGAGTCAAGTATTTGTTGGTCGCCTCTCTGACAATTCGACCAACACGGGTCGAGCCAGTATAGAACACAAAATCGAACCTTTCTTTCAATAGCTCAGTGGTCTCTTCGGCGCCGCCCAACACGACCGGGTAGCACTCCTTAAAATGGAAAAAAAAATGCGTGGAATTTTTTTTACAAGGATTACGTCTATAATATTTGTCCGATATTCGAGCTCCTTGAATCAGATATTCCATAGATTCTAGGATTTTAGTCATTTATTTCCAGCACCAACCGTAAATCACATGGCTAATACAACTGATACATACACGACTACTTTAAACAACATATTATCTAACTGAATCAAACGGAGATACTTTTACCGAGAACCAAAAACCAATATCCTACCGGGTCTAAATACTTTGGAAGCAAATCGGCCATAACTTTGGCAGAGGCACTGGCTACCTCAGACGGCTTAATAACACAACAGTTTCCTAAATAAAATAAAAATACAAATGAAAATTATTACATTCGTGTGAAGGACATAAAAATCTGGCCATAAGGAAATGTAGAATGTGAAATGAAATAAGCAGGAAATTTCGCATTAGGAAATTGAACTTCTGGTGCACCTGCAGCGATGGCGCCGACCAAAGGGCTCACTGTGAGTGTGAATGGATAATTCCAGGCACCCAAAATTAGCGCAACACCGTATGGCTCCTGGTGTATGTAGACGGTCTCCAGAAGTGTGAGAACTGTTTTTGCTACCTGAAAAATGTGTTGCCATCAAATAAATGTTAAACGAAGTGAATAATTATATAAATTTAAGGGGAAGGGGAGGGGATTTCACGAAGTACATGCCTGACGAATACCTTTTAAACGAAAGTTGATTGCTACATGGAATTTTTAAAAACCAGTTAGCCAATTAATTGAAAAATATTTTTTTCAAAACGTCTCAAATATTTAGTTCTAAAAGTCAATTAAGTCAACCGCAACGTTTCATTTTTTGCTGACTAACAAAGGAAATGCCGTCACTCGATTGAGGATGCATCAGTAAGTCGGGTCAGCGATATATAAAAAGTAATTACCTTTTCGGGTTTCACCCAATCATCTAAATTAAACAAAGCCACATGAATGTCGGATTTAATCATGTCCACTTCCATCACAACGGATTCTTGTTTCGACTGTAATGTAAAAAAAATATGATTTTAGCATTGACCCGATACATTGCAAGCACAAATCACACGACCAGCTGTCACCAACTACGAATTTGAAGGAACATGCAAATTCATGTTGTCAGCCTTTTTTTTTTTTTTTTTTTTTTAATTCACTGAAGTGACGGATCACAACAGGAAGATTCTGTACCCC